>JAMKCH010009159.1:0-31475 GCA_023653785.1 Ophioderma brevispina
TAACCCAAGTGAAGCGAGATATTAATTGAATTTGCCAGATACGATTTCTGTGAACTATAAATTTCACCGGTGAGGCATTACTCCTGTTGATAGTTTGTTGAACCTACTCATCATGAAATGTAATGGTCCAAGCATGGCAAATATTTATACTCCATTTCCTTATCTCTGTTCAGTGACGTCAGCGCGAGATTTGATTGACGCATCTGCAAACCCTGCACGCTGGCTTAAAACGTAGTAAAAAAGGACTCCTACAGCCCCCCCGGGGGAGGGGGGCTCACATATGAAATGGATATGGGTGTAAGGCTCGCACTTCCAAACCCAGGGGCATTCGGTGACAGAGGACTGAAAAAATAGGGGTCTTTGGGTGAGCGACAGCCAAATTGCCCCAAAATAGGGACTTTCCGAGTGATAAATTTGCAAAATTTAAAAAAAAAATAGGTCTTTGGGTGAAAATTTTCAAAATATCAAAAGTTTGTTGAACCTACTCATCATGAAAAGTAATGGTCCAAGCATGGCAAATATTTATACCCCATTTCCTTACCTCTGTCCAGTGGCGTCAGCGTGAGATTTGATGGACACATCTGCAAACCCTGCACGCTGGCTTAAAACGACTGCGTTTTTACACGCGCGCACAAAGACGGCATATCTTGACGTGTGCGTAAAAGCTGCATCAAGGTTATGACATGCACTGCACGGAGGTAGAGAAATGGACTATAGTGTGTGAGCCAACCCATTCAAAATATATAGCTGATTGGTATCACCTGGGGGAGGCACTGGATAGCAGGGGTTCCTGATGCTACAGGCACTTGGTTTTGAGGCATGCTAGTGTGATTGCACTCAATAGCTCTCCTGAATACCTTTTAGAGGTGTGATTTACTGCAAGCCTCAGTTTTCAGTCCAGCTTAAGGTGTGGTAGTAAAAAAGGACTCCTACAGCCCGGGGGGGGCACTCACATATGAAATGGATATGGGTGTAAGGCTCGCGCTTCCAAACCCAGAGGCAGGTGACAGAGGACTGAAAAAATAGGGGTCTTTGGGTGAGAGACAGCCAAATTTCCCCAAAATAGGGACTTTCCAAGTGACAAATTTGCAAAAGTTTTTAAAAAATGGGGACTTTGGGTGAGATTTTTGCTAATTTTCTCAAAAATAGAGGTCTTTGGGTGAAAATTTTCAAAATTTCCCCCCAAAATAGGGGTCTTTGGGTGACAGTGGTAAAATTTGTACAAAATATGGGGTCTTTGGGTGGGGTCTTTGGGTGAGAACGATGCTCACATAACAGCTTTACATATGCGTTGCTTCCAAGATAGCCCCCAAGATAGCTTGTCTGGCTATTTGCCTGATGCTATGACAGAGACAAACAGACTGCAAGATCCTCTTTGTGGGAAGCAAATATGCAAATGAGCTCATTAATAAGGCTTTTCACACTGAGCCGGTGATCGATCCACTTTGTGATTGATTGCCACCTGTAGACTTCAAACTAGCCACCAAATTCATTGGAATACTTCACCAACTCTGACACACAAATCACCGTTGTGCTTCCTCAAAAAACAGCACGCATGCATCCTCTAAGTGCACTTATGTAAGAGTCTATTCACCATGTTGAATTTCCTAATTCAGTCTGTTCAATTTCACCAGCAGAAAACTTGCAAATTCTCCGAGTTAGCCTTTAAAGAAACATGTGTTGAATGGCATGTATGCATAAAAATAAGAGAGCGCAACTTATTGATCCCCAACTTAAAGCGAAATGCCAGGCTAATATAATTTGCGCTTCAACATAATATAATTTCATTTTTGTTTCAAATGAATGTCTTTCAGTCAGAAAAATGACACTATATTATTGATATCAAAGTAAAACGTTTATAATATCTTCCGTATGATTGCAGCCATTTTGATCGGCCCACGAGAAAAATTGAAATCATGATGGTATATAGCACATAGTGTGTCTTGAAATAAGTGGCCAGTGAAAGACTAATAAATGCCATAACTAAACCTTTTCAGCTATAAGCTGTTCAAGAATCCGCCCCAGTTTTTAATCGATCGTTACTGCTTTTCTACTGGACACACTATATAATACAATTTTCTGACCAGGAGTACCCTAGACATTCCTTAGACACCTGTTTTTATCTATTGACTTACAAAGTCATAACACGTCACCAATGCCGAGCGACGTCACCAATGCCCGAACATGGCGACTTCCATGGGCAACATTTATTAGTTAATTTTGCTAATAAGGCAATCTATATTGCAGTAGATATTATTTCTTTCAGACTGCAAAGGCATCTTTTAAAACATACTTGAATTAAAAATTAGCCTGTTAGTACACTTTAAGTGAATGTGGTGTTGGTTAGATTGATTACAAGAATTACATGACAAAAAGCAACACGATGATCATCAAAACATTACATTTACTGAAATAACTCAAAAGTGGATCACAAAACTTAAAGAGACACTGGCACAATTGAAAAATAGAGCACCCTCAAGATTTTTCAAAATCAATATTTTTGCAAGGTTGTAAAGCGTTTATATACATTAGTCCTCACCTGAAATGATCAAGACCTAATCAGCGTCCTTGTGGGTAACGAGAACGATTTTATAATTAATGTCGCCGGCGACATTAATTCAGCAGACGACGGACATGGCGTTTAACACCTCTTATGTAAACAAGCACGCATTTTATAATCCCGCCACATTTGTTGATCGGATCAGCTCGATCACTTGAGCACAGTAAGTGTTAACACCAGCAAACGCACACCGTTTGCATGTTTCCCACGGCATGCACCCTATTTGACCAGTCTGTGACCTTTGTGGTTTTAATATCAATGAGTACAAGTCTATGATATTCATGTCATATACAAGTTTGTGGATTAAAGTTATGGAAAACTTAAAGGAGAACCCGTATAACAAATAATATTATAAAATATACTCTATAAAATAATTATTGACTACATATCGAGTGGTTTCATCGAAAAACAGAATTATATTAATCATAACAATGAATTAAAACCATCTAGTCTGACCATGTGCTATTTAAAAATCGCGCTAGTGTATAACGTGTTATGCGATACGGCCGGCACGTTTGCGTCATACACGGCATAGGAAATACACATTATGAAAGCGTCACGTGTAAAGGTGTATGACGCTACTGTGCCGTCCCTGTCGCATAACACATATACATATCCCATATACACTAGCGCAATTTCAAATAGCGCATGTTCAGACAAAATGTTTTTATTTATTTTTATGGTTATTATGATTCCGTTTATCCATGAAACTACTCAATATGTGTTAAATAATTATTTTATAGCGTATATTATATAAGTTATTCTTAGTGCAGGTTCTCCTTTAAAAGTTAGCCTACAAATTTCATGGATGTCTTTCACCTCTTATTAATGTCCCTATCTATTTTTGAGTATGTTATTTTTATGTGTAAAATGTATCTCTGTTCTTCCAATGGCCTAGACTATCATTTGAGAGCAAATTGAAGAAATTTCATATTTTGTGAATATGTGCCAGTGCCAGTGCTGCTTTTAAGATTATTCTAATTATACTAAATTTTGAAGCTTTTATCTGCAATAACAGAAAATTTGCACTTGATAAAAATCTAATCCACTACGTGTTCGACTTTTTCAATTTTAGTATCAACACATCCTCTCCAAATGAAAACATACCCTCCCTAATTAGTTTGAAGTAACATGAATAAAAAATCAGACTATATCATAATTTGGTTTTCCATGAAACCACACGATATGTGCTCAATAAATATACTCCCCGCCTAAAAAATCCGAACGATGAGGAAATTGCCTCAACGTGCTTAAAACCTTGCTTTCAAATGGAACGGCCAAGCCAGCGGATTAAAGTCTCTCAAACTTCACATCATGCTTCCGTTTATCAATTCATTACGGACCGCAATTGGCGTAGCCAGTTTTTTTTCAGGGGGGCAAAGGGGGGGGGGGGGGCAAGATTCCCCACAGGGGCAGCTGCCCCCCTCTGGCTACGCCACTGGACCCAGGTCAATAGCAAACACATTACGCGAACAAAGCTCCTGGCATTTATTATTATAATTCACCTACATACCTTTTTAATACAGTAATTTATATCGTTCGGATTTTTTAGGCGGGGAGTATATTTTATAGTATATATTTGTTAATGTTATGCTTAAAGCAATAACAGCACATTTTTTGAAGAGTGCCCCCAATTTTCAAAATTTGAGATTTTTGCAGAGTTGTGTTGGTAATTGTCTAGTAAACTATATCTGCGAATGGTAATGCTCAAAAGTGCGTATTTTTCGTAAAGGAAGCTACTTTGTAATTAGAATCAGGATCCCCCATTGTAATTTAATGGCGGAACTGGAAACACCAAATTTCTGTCTGTTCAATGTGAAAATAGTGCCACCCCACAAAAATGACCTTTAACTGGACTTGCCTGAACCAGTAGAACAACTAATGGATGAGTGTAGACACAAACATGGCACTATTTTCCGGCTATTTTGTATTGGAAGGCCTTTTCCAGCCGCCGTTGAATTATTATCAGGATCTCCGATATTAATTATCCTAATCACAAAATTCCTTCTTTTGCAATACATAGATATGTTTGAGCTTTACAATTCACAGGTATAGTTCACTAGCCAGTTAACAATGCAACTGTGCAAAAATCTTAATTTTTTTTGGGAAATTAGGGCATTCTTCAAAAATGTACTGTTATTGCTTTAATACAGGCTATCCTTCAATGACTCTAAACCTAATTAAGAACAAGCTCTCAATTGTTTATTGCATACATTTATCATATTTCATATGCCTGCATGAAACCTTACTCTCATATTTAGTTCAGCATTTTGTGGGAGAACATGTGTGGCTATACTGCAACCATGACTGATCATCTACCGTTAACACAGATTAACACTATACAACAAACCCAGTTTTATCTTTGAATGTTTCATTTCACTTTACCAAGATGTCGGTTGATAATATTATCTGTTGGAAGCTAACGGCTGAAAACGCCAAGGCATTTATTTACACACCTGTTGAGTTAACACTAATTCTAGGTGTGTCACCTTTAATATCCACCTTTGGGATCCTCGCCAATTCTGCACTTCTCTTTGTCATATACCGTGTGAAATCAATGCGTACTACAACTAATTTTTACTTGGTGAACCTTGCCGTGTCGGATGTTTGTCATCTCTTGGCCTCATCAATACGTATCTTGATCGCATACCTTTATTTACCGGACGTACACTACTTCAGCCTTACTCCACAAAAAAATCCTTTCCTTTGTGGTATACCACTTTTACTTATGTATTTTTGTTATTTTGTGTCTCTAGTTTTCATATCATTGGTAGCCTTTGAAAGATTCAATGCCATCTGTAGGCCACTTAAACATAGACAGACTAGTTGGAAATGGACTGCCGTGTTAGCAATGTTTGCCTGGGTGATACCCTTCATCTTTGTATTTGCTCACATTGGCTCCTTTGATATAAGAAGCATCTGCTTTGTGTGGCCTACTGTGCCTACAACAACTACTAGTTTTAGAACATGTCGCTGGAACAAGCAGGCAACTTTAACTTTTCACACAACCGCTTTCGTCACATTTTGCATTGCATTCCTTGGCAACTGTGCAATGTACGTCGCTATTTCATGCAAATTAAGTAAGCCCACCTGTGATGGAAAGAGAACACAGAAAGGCGAAATCGTGTCGCCAAAATGTTGATTGTCAATGCGTGCGTCTTCTTCACTTGTCTCGCCCCTATGCGGGTATTTGATGCAACTGTCCTCTATCAGGAGCTCACCAAACTGAAGCTATCATCGTTCAACACAACTATATTTCTCTACGTGGGAATTGTGACTAATCTGCTCAATTCAGCCATTAATCCGCTAATATACAGTACCGCTAATCCAGATTACAGGGCAGCTTTCCGCACAGCCTTTACTCTTTGCTCATGCTCACGTGATCAGCCATCAGCTCCGATTCAGACTGATGCTGTAGAAATGCGCGAGCAGCGTCACAGATGATCGTCTTTTAAAAGCTGGCAAAATCTGTGTTGAAATGGGTAGCATCTCGAGGCTACCATGACTGATGTTTATAAAGATGATGATTAGATGTTGAAAAGTTTCCACTAGGCTTAGGAGAGGTCTCTGTATTGAACCATGTTATTGCCAGACTTATTAGACCATAACTTTTTCGCCGCAACAATACTTCACCACAGCACACGTCATGCCAGTGATTTTTATATCAAGTCCACCAACACACTTCTGGCCAGAAACACAATAAAAACTGCTCTGGAATTCCTACATCATAGACTTAAATATAGTTCATCTCTTGTTGTACAGTACAGTCAAGATTCACCTTAAAACTATAAGCTGTCAAATGTTTTGTTTTGTAATGGTCTGTCTGTCTGCACCTTTCGTTTTTAGCCTGGGAATGTTTGTTTGATTTGGAATGTTTTGTTCAATTCTGTTCTTGTTTTTAAATGTTTGTTTTAGCCCAAATAAGTTTTTTGTTTGTGTCTTACTTTATTAGGTAATTAGATCATTTTGTCTAGTATTAATTAATTTGTAATCAATAATGTTACCTTATCAGGGTGCTATAATTCACACGCCTTGTGTTCTTATGGTATCCTCTTCTCAATTGAATTTTATGATTATTTTCATATATTTATGTCATTGTTATGCATTGTTGTTGATGGAAATAAATTTGAAATGTTTGAATATTTTTCATGTTTGAATGGTACTGGCTATAATTTGCACCAGGGGAGGCGGCCAAGAAATCCCAATTTCAGACGTCGCCATTAAAACACGTAAAAGCAAAATCTTGATGAAAAATTCTGAATTTTTTATATGTTGTCAAGGAATATTTTCTTATTCCAAAACCGTTGGAATTGAAGAATCAACTCCACTGGCAGGGTTATTTTTGATTTTTTTGGTATTAATAACGAACGAGGACGAGGTCATATGTATGTCATGGGAGCACCCATGACCAACCCACATCAAAGCACCAAAATTGGTTTGTGGTTTGCACTCCGTATTGCTGTAATTTCTTTTGACATTTTTGGTTAATTGCTATAATGAATGAGGCTTGGCCGCCACCGATTGATTTGCACTGAATTACAGCAGCAGTTGCATAGCTGGTGGTTGCGTTTTTTTATTTACCATATATTTGAGAAAGGCAGTTTTTGAACAGTCAGTGTCACCTGTTTTTGCAAATTACAACACATTATCTTACCAATGGTTCAGCTAATATAAAAATACAGCAAGTAAACTTGCGTCATCCCCCTGGCAAGATGGCAGTCTGGAACATGACCTCAGATGACCTTTGACTTTGGTCCATGACCTTTGACATCATCCACACATGAAGGAACCCCTATTGCATCTTAACCTCAAGTCTGGTTTAAATCGGACTTAAACTTTTCGAAGGAGACACGAAAAAAAAACCTAACCAAAACCTAACCAAACTGGAACACACACATACATACACACATACTTTGGGTTTACCCCTAACTTAAACCTGTGCGGGGACTGATTATCTCATGCAGTGTTAATTATTTGTATCCTCATTTACTGTTACTGCCCCGATGTATTCATTAATTAAATGTTCACAAAATTAGCGTACTCAATCATTCATTTCATAATGTATTTGCCCAAATAGTGTTTGTATTTTCACTATATATATATTTTGCTTAATTTGCTCATTGTATCTTTATTATTTAACATTACATTGATTTGTAGACCCTCATTTATGTATCTTCAATCAACTGTGATATTTGCCAGGTTTTGTCAAGCAAAGCCTACTGTTAAACCAAAATGCATTTGGTTCATTTCACTTTTTTTCAATCTGCTCTGGTTTTGTTCACTTACTTTTGCATTATTATTTGTACCCGATTTCCCCCGTTCACACAATAGGGTTTTTGTTGTTTCCCTCACCTCGTTTTTAATACCGTCTAATTTACTCTAAATAGTTGTATTACTTTGTAATCTGGGTGTATTTAATTAGTATTTGTTGTGTTTTGTAATCTTCGTTTTTAGTGTTCTTCATGTCTGACTCCTTGCCTAGGTCTCTTACAACCTTCAAGCCTTTTTCTTTTGACAGCTCTCTCTCTCCCCGTCCGATGATCCTTCTGACACCACTGACGTCACTAGCGGTAATGACATCTCTTGTCGCTATTACTCGAACAACACCATTCACACCCATAATCCCAATATTAACAATTGTAATTTATCTCTTTTCCATCTGAACACCAGCAGTCTCAATAAACACTCCAATGACGTTGTAAACTACCTGGCTTCCTTTCAACAACACTTTGACATCTACAGTTTCTCTGAGACCGGGTTTTACTGCACAAGGGGACGCTAGTTTAGTTGATATTGTGGATTATTCGATTGAGAACTGTATTCATCAAGGTCGTCGAGGAGGAGGTGTTTCTTTATTCATTAAACCTGATTTAAATTATCGATGTAGGCCCGACCTAACCCTTGACTGTGCCGACTGCGATTCTCTTTTTATCGAAGTTTGTCTTAATTCCACCAAGACCGTAATTGGCATTGTTTATAAACCTGAGTATGTTGTCCAGACTGACTTTTTATTACAGCTAGGTAACAGTCTTAACACCATATCTTCTGAAAATAAACCTTGCTATATTATGGGGGACTTCAATTTAAATCTTCTTTCTCACAAAACCGATTCCAAAGTCAGTGATTTCATCAATATCCTTTATTCCTATGATTTTATCCCCAGCATCGACCGTCCTACTCGGATTAAGACTAACATTAATGGCCACACAAGCGTTTCCCTTATTGACAATATCTTCACCAATGATATCGTATCACGCGTCAATTCGGGTGTCGTTGTTACTGATTTATCCGACCATTTCCCTGTATTTCTCACTCAACAAACCTATAGGCCTAATAACGCTACCACCTCCCCACATACTACAGAGTCGCGTCAATTCAAACCAAATAACATTAACGGTTTAACTAATGCACTTTCTCTTGTAGATTGGCAGCATATTATGAATGCGACCGACCCGGATAAAGCCTATAACTCTTTTAACTCAAGTTTACAGAGCTCCTGGATATCCACTGTCCAATTAAAACCATATTAATTTCTAAACGTAATTCACCTAAAAAGCCTTGGGTTACCAAAGGTCTAATCAAATCGCTTCGAACTAAAGACAAGCTTTATAAATCTTATATCACAAAACCGACCTTTGATAATAAAATTAAATATACTACTTACCGTAATCATCTAAACTCTCTATTTCGACTGAGTAAAAGATCTTACATCAGTAATAAAATTGAAACTAATAAAATAACACTAAACAAATGTGGCAAACACTAAATCAATTGTTTGGTCGTAATAGGAAAACCAAGCTACCGGATTTTTTCCTCGATAAGGATGGCTCGATCCTAGGACCATTACTCTTTTTATTAATGACCTTCCCTCTGTTCTAAACTCCCAACTTTTTTTATTTGCTGGAGGATACTAATATCTCCTTTCACATCAGACCCTAAAACTTATAATTAATGATGAAACTTACTAAAATTTCTAATTGGTTTTAAATTAAATACATTGTCTCTGAATATTAAAAAGACAAAATTAACATGATATCAAAAATAAGCATAGCAATAAAACCTAACATTAAAATCGATATTAAAATTGGATACACATCTATCCAACAGGTTGAGACAACTAATTCCCTAGCCTTTAATTGATTATAATTATCTTGGCGTTCTCCCACTCTACATGTTTCTAAAATTGTCTTCAAATACAATGCATCATCCGTAAAGTCCGCCCATTTCTTCCTCAAGTTCCCTTAAAACTCTATACATTCTCTTTTCCTCCCTTATTGTCTCTTGCTCTATGACTGGTGTATCCTAACAACGCTAATCCTTGATTCTTGATTTCTCCATCAAAAGAAGGTTATACGGACCTGTACCGATTCCTGTGGCTTGACCACACAGATCCTTTGTTCTCCTCCATGTCACTTTGAAAATAATAATATTACAAGCTTCAATTGGTAACCTTCCTGTATCATTCATCATGGGCTTCTCCCGTGAGGATCTTCTCGATGATGACTATTTTTAACGATCGATGCTCATTCGCAATCATTATAACACCATATATAGGGATGTCTCCTTCCTCACTGGCTGCGAACTCTGTCCTTGCCACACACTTCTAAACTCAGGACCCTTGCTCTGTAACTTCTTTCCATGCTCTAAACTTCCTCCCTCTCTCCACTGCCTTCAAATCGAGAATGAAGAAGGACCTCATAAATATCTATAACTCTGCTGGACTGATACGTCACTTTTTTTTTGTATGTTTTTTCTCATCTTTGGGCGTTTTTCTTTTCCCTTCCTGATTTTGTCCTATTAAGTTTCCCTCCCGTCGTCTTGCTTCCTTTCTCTTTTATTCCTTCCTCCCCTCCTCCTTCCTTTGTCTCTTTAATTTCTTTCTTCTCCCTATCCGTCCCTTGCTGCTTCCTCCCTAACCTTTACTCCTTAAATCCATCGTCGGCCTTTCTCTGTCCTGTTCACTCCCTTCCTTCCGTCCTTCTTCCCCCTTCCTTCCCTCCTTCTTTCCTTCCTTCCCTCCTTCCTTGCTTCCTAGTTAGACATGTTTTGTGTTGTCCTGTTTTGTTTTGTCTTTTTATGTGACCCTGTATCTTGTGATATTATATTTTGCAATAAATTGTAGAATTTTAAAAAGTGGCCACTGCACCTTCACGCCCTGCGTTTAGCAGTGACCTCGATCTCACATTCACAGTTTCCCTTATTTTCTAACTTATGCCATGCTTGTTAATATTTGCTGTTTGTACATTACTTTTACTCAATATTGGATTATACACTCTGTATTGCAATGTTCTTGTCGTGTACTGCGGTGGATGAGAAGTTCAAATAACATTGATTGATTGAATTGACACATACGGACATCGCACCCTCGCAAATCCCCCTCTGCTTTTCAGCCAGGGGGATAAAATATTCAATTTTAGGGTATGTTGGGGTAAGGGCTAAAAAAATCATAAATTCCCCCTTTAGGCCAAAAGAATAGTTTCCAGTAAAGTCCTGTACGTTTTTTTATTTTTGACCGTTTAACCCGCATTTTGTTTTTTCTAATTGGATTGAACTGAAAGAAATGATTATTTTTTGGTAGCCTTGTATCAAGGCGTTGATTATTTATTCAATTTGTGTGAGGTCCCGCCTCTTCCTGGACCGCTCCAAGTTCAGTCGTAACAAAGCCTTTTCGCAAATATTTCCTTTTCTTGATTACCATTGTTTTTCGGGATATTTCTTCAAGACCAAAACTATAGGATCGTTGATTGGTCATATGATATGTTCATCGTTCGCTTAAAATTGTTCCTAGAATACGAGTTTTATTGGAACTGATCAATAACCCTTCAATTATTGGGTTTTTGGTAACCGATTCAAAACCAAGCGAACACCGTGGCGAATACAGCCAGGATCCTGATGCAGGCTTACAGCTAGCTGGGAACGTAAATGGCGGAACACTTTTGCTGCTGGAAAACGGCACGGTGAAAATCATGGTGGAATTTACATGCATCGTTTTGTCAGTGTCACTGTGTAGACTGTTGGATCCAGGTGTACATGGTGTAGGATTATTCGATCTCGCTACACGTACGGTACAGTGTGCTGAGTATGACTATCATTAGGGTATTTGAGCGTACCTACATGTAAACTTATGTGATTCGCTTACTATAATGTAATTTTTACAGTCATTGTAGTTAACGGATTTGTTTTTACACGTAGTTTCATTGAATCGTTCAGCCATGGTTCGGCCGAAAGTTTAGGCTTAAATTCTGCAGTAATAGGGTGCCTGTCAAGACATGGTAAGTTCCATAGGTAAGTTCGTCTAGACTAGGATGGCGTGTCCCATAATTTGTGAACTGGACTTCATTTCTGGCTTGAATTTTGGATGTTTCCGCCACCA
The DNA here is from genome assembly GCA_023653785.1 of Ophioderma brevispina. Classification (NCBI taxonomy): domain Eukaryota; kingdom Metazoa; phylum Echinodermata; class Ophiuroidea; order Amphilepidida; family Ophiodermatidae; genus Ophioderma; species Ophioderma brevispina. The sequence goes on from JAMKCH010009159.1 coordinate 11,934, forward strand.
TCCTTTGCGTGGCATTTTGATACGCGGTCAGTATTCATCATTTTAATTTAATTTTCAAAATCACTTGTCATGTCTGTGATGGCAATTTTGACTTGTCACTGCAGTACAAATATTTGATAAAATTACTGACGTAATGCCCTAGTCTAGTCTCATTCAGTGTGCTTGTGCAGGGGAGGTGGGATATCTTTTACTAGCCTTTACTGGGGATTTTATTTCTGGCAGAGCTGTCTCAACTAGCCCTCTGCATGCATCTCACATATCGACTCACTCGCACTCGCATCTGTCAAGAACTTCGTCGATTTGTGCTTTGAATCGTATGCTAATTAGGCCGTGCAAAAATCGTATGGTAATTTTGACGGCGACGTCATCGATATTGCAATTATCTGAAAACTTGTCATGAAAATGGGCTGTGCTTACGATGACTACTACGTTGTTTGACACTTATGCTTGCACTGGGAAATACCAATTTGCGCAGAGACGCTCGCTCCGCTCGCTGACTGCCTTCGGCGTTCACACGCGCCTTCGGGCGCTTGCGGTTGGTGGATAAAAATTCGAGGCGTCTTTGACAAAGACTAATTTTTTGGAGCAAAATGCCCTCGTAGATAAAATATAGGTTGCCACTATTGCCATCTTGAGTGATTTGGGAAATTCCTTTTTAAATAAAGAAAATAAAACTTCCGATTTTGTCAATTTGGTTTTTTGGACTAGTCAATGATGAATTACAAAATTTTATACCTATTTTTCTGGCGTTTAAACATATGAAATAAAACTCCATTTAACTATGTTTATTGCTTAGTAACCTTAAGTATTTTATGTAAGGTCAGTCACTCTTTTTTTGGATAAACTCGACTATGGTATCAAACAGAGTGTGTTTTTACAAACCCATAAGGCATTGCAAGCACCTATACTTTACACTAAACACATGCGTGGCGGCACCAGATCCGCTTTCTGGGGGGAAATGGGGGTAAAGTGAAATTCCTGGGGGAGATTTTTTACGAGTTTTTTGGCCAAAAATCGCTGATGCAGTTTCTGTTACTGTTTCCCAAACGTTGTGGCAGCGGGCGGCACCAAACCTCTTTTTCTGGGGGGGAAAACGGGGGCAAAGTGAATTTTTTAGGGGGAAAAGCAAAGTGAAATTCTGGGGGGGGAAGTAGATAATTTTGAGATTTTTACAATTTTGGCCCCAAATCGCTTATTTTATTCCCAAAATTTGTGATTTTTGGTCACCAAATTGCCGAATTTCCAAACAATCCCAATTTTTCTTTCGCGGGGGGTGGGGGGAACCTAGGGGAGCAAGAAAAAAATATGGGGCAAAAGCCCCCCATGCACCCCTGGCGTCCGCCACTGTGTGGCGCAATTAATCGTGTCAAATGCTATCTTCCTTATGACCTCAGTTTACATGGCAATGCATTTGTCATGCTACATTTTGATTACGCAGCCCAGTTTTGGTCAAACTGCTCTAATGACATAGCAACTCTTCAAAATAGACTTGCACGTATCATCCCCCTTCATGCTGACATTAGAACCCCAACTATTACCAATTACCGTACTGACCCGATTATAGTCCCATGCTAGAGTAAAATCCCACCCCTAAGTTTTAGGGAAAATTTCAGAAAATTCTAAGATCAGTTTATTATCCCATGCCAAACAATTGGCCTACACTGACTGCAAAATTCGGAAACCTATCTTCTTCTAACAACAAACCTTTTAGCCCTGAATTCCAATGATTGCATTTTCCAATACAATGAATATGAAATTCCACATTTACTCTTATATTCCATTTCAAGAATGTTCAATGACGTCTGAATACATTAAAGTTGTGAAAAACATACATTTAAGAGTATAGAACACAGCAGAAGACCATGTTTCTGATTCAACACTCTCACGGCTTTCTACTTCACTCAGACGTGATTCTACCATATTTTTTTCACTCTTTTTGTCCATATTTCAGTATAAAAATATAACAGTTGTTGATGGCCTCCATTGTTCTGATTAAACTTTTAAAATATATTTTCTCATTAAATTTGAGAAAGAATTTCTCACGGGAAAGCACTTTGTTTACTATAAATGAGAGAAAAGGGGAATACCCCTAGTTTGTTTTGCTAAGTGCACCTTTTAGATTGCACAATCGGGGAAGTGGGAATTCCCCCAGTATGCTAAACTTAAAACTTGTTTATGTTTTGAAGATCAAAACATTGTACGATCAGGGAATTCCCCCATAAAGTATATATATATGAAGTGATGTATTCGGGTGATGAATTCCAATTGTCAGCTATGTAATGTTATGTTTAAGCAGAGGGTGATGTAAGATTTATTGTTACGAAAGGGAAATCTGCTTGTGAAGATAAATAGTAGTTGTGACTGAGGACTGAGGCCAGCAGTTGAAATCAGGAGCTGAACTAGAGCTCTGGAGCTATAAGTATAAATTATAGCTATTTTTAATCTACATAATTGTAGATTTGAGTTCTACATCTATTGCCAGGATTTATATTTTGATCGCCGGAGCTTGATAGCTCAATTGTCTGCTGTCGTCTTTTAAGCAAAGACCGCTTCAGTTTTTGGCATCAAAAGGATCCAGTCTGTGGTCCTATATGAGGACATAGCGACAGCCTGATTGTGGTATCTTACCTGGATTTTATTATGGTGGACCATTTGTCGTCCCGCGGAAAAGCTCTTCCGATCTTTGAACTGCTGGACAAGAAATTTACCCTTCAGGACTGAAAAGATTCCCTTGGAATTATGACCTAGTTTTGTATGAACTTGGGCGCTGTCATTTTGGAGTCTTCGCTGAGAGGACTATCATCGTGAACTGCAACGCCTCTTTAATTTAAGTTCAGTTATAATTGTGTGGAATTGTGTAATTTTGATTTATGTTAATGTTTTGGACATACCAATCGTTTTGAACCAATTCAAATCATTAAAATCTGTTTTGTTATATAAAATCAGTCCACTGTTCACAAGGCTCGGTTTATTTTGGGGTTTGAAGGTATTTCTGACCTTAGGCGTCCGCGAGACGTCATAACAATGTCCATAAAAATTATTCAGTTTCATAAATTCATTCATAAAATAGTTTTTTGGGGATTTTGTTTTCGGAAACGAAAGAATAATTTGAACAAGGCCCAGGTGTGGTAGGTCCAAGGGAAATCTGGCAGCAAATCAAATATGGGGCCTCCGCCAAAACACTGATGGCAACATGGGTGTTTCAGTTTTCGCGACCACAATTTTTGCCTCTTACCCCGAAGTATGTTCCCACCCCCCCCTTTTTCTGCTACTTGTTTCGTTTGTGTTGCCGGTTTTTTTTCTTAAAAATCACAACGTACCTTAAGTCATGTTTTAGTACATGACAAAAGATGAAATCTACTTATAATGAGGGTGGAAACTACGTACTCAGGATCAAAAAAAACAGCATTTTTTCAACATTATGAGTCTCAAAATTCGGAAGTCATAAAGTGGCTGTATAGTGTAGTGGCTAGTAGGCCAAGACAATTGTTCAACTCCGCTTCTGGCAAGATTCGGGCATGAATCCCCCCCCCAAATTTCAAGGTAGTTTTAGCTTAAAAAGGGGTGGGACTATACTCGGGTTATTACGGTAAAGTGATGTGATCAAGCAAAAATGAGTCTGAAGTCAATTCAGAATCGATTTTAACTTTTCCATGTAACTGTATGCAACCATTTAAAATGCTACATTTTGCTGAACCTCCCCATTGAAATTGACCAATTGGTTCAAAGATTAAATCAGTTTAAAGGTGCAAAAACATTAGGAACAAAAGAACAATTTTCTCCTTTGTTTGGCTATATGTCTAAAATCAATATTTTGGGGCGACTTTTCCCCCCCCCTCCGACTCATTTGCTTGATCACATCACTATTATGCATGCTTTACACTGGATCAAATTGAGAGACCGTTGGAATACTTACATGTTTAGGTATCAATTTGATAGGGCTTGCTCCTCTTTATCTTAACTCTCATTTACTTTCATGGATCTCTTTCATTCTAGAGGCAAGGCCACTAGAGCCAGAGCTTTAGTGAGCCCGCTTCTCTTTATCTTAGCTCTCAATTTACTTTCACTCATTCTGTTCTCTAGAGGGTACTATAAACCAAGCTTTATGTAGCCATCTCCTCTTTTATCTTTGCTCTCAATTTACTTTCACTCATTCTGTTCATTCTAGAGGCACTAGAAGCCAGAGCTTTATGTGAGCCATCTCCTCTTTATCTTTGCTCTCAATTTACTTTCACTCATTCTGTTCATTCTAGCCAGAGCTTTATGTGAGCCATCTCCTCTTTATCTTTGCTCTTAATTTACTTTCATTCATTCTGTTCATTCTAGAGGTACTAGAAGCCAGAGCTTTATGTGAGCCATCTCCTCTTTATCTTTGCTCTTAATTTACTTTCATTCATTCTGTTCATTCTAGAGGTACTAGAAGCCAGAGCTTTATGTGAGCCATCCCCTCTTTATCTTTGCTCTTAATTTACTTTCACTCATTCTGTTCATTCTAGAGGTACTAGAAGCCAGAGCTTTATGTGAGCCATCTCCTCTTTATCTTAGCTCTCAATTTACTTTCACTCATTCTGTTCATTCTAAAGGCACTTGAAGCCAGAGCTTTATGTGAGCATACAGACGTGTGGATATATTTTAACATGAAAAGGGCATTATAAATTCAAGATTTTGGTGGACTGTGCTATTTGTCATTGTAAGCAGAAAAATCTATTACAAATTATTCTTAAAATGATGAAATATGAACAACTTATGATTATTTTTGTAGTTGTCAAAAATATGACAAATATGATTACTTATCGCCAAGTTAGCATCACAATAACTTACATGTTGGCAACTAAGACTATAGACTTTGTTGACAGTTGTGTTTTACGTTGATACTGATAAAAGCCAGTCAAGAATATGGAGTTTGTTCATCATGTCCATTTCCAGACAACAGTGAATTGAAATCGCTATGCTTTACTGTGGTGTTTAACAGTGCATGGATGGTGGACCATAATACCGCGACACCCACTTGGCATTTCAAAGGAGGCATGCTCCACAGTGTGTCATAGTAAATTATACAAGGAGTGGTGTGCAATTAATTATGCTCAATGTTATGATATTTAGGTCAAATTTTCAAACCTCTAGTTTCCCGGCATGCAGCATCTCCATTTTTTGCATATATATATGAAGACGCATCCTTTATTTAATGATAGCATGTTGTACTTTACCACAAATCACAAAAAGGCAGTAAAGAATACGCACTTTATAAGCCCTTTTTTATTTTTCCTGAACAAAATGAATATTTAACAGCAAAATTTGTTCGTATGTGATTTGGTTATATTTTGTGCGTAGAGTAATCCCTCCCTGCAGGGTTGTTAGATCAGGTAAAACCTATGCCTAACTGTGAAGAATTTCTGCAATCCAGGGCTCCTTTATACTTGTTGAGTTGAACCCTCTGGCTGGTATTCTGAAAGGAAGTCTAACTTTAGACCAAGGTTTAAACCAGGGTTAGTCCTACAAGAGTGAACCTGTTTTCCTTTCAACATACTGTGAAAGCTGAAAACAACAGGTGAGAAAATTCTCAGGATGGACATTACCAGCCCATCCATGAGGAATTTTCTCACCCATTACAGCAAACCTATAGAGTATGTTGAAAGGAAAAAAGGTGCCCTCATGTAGAACTAAGCTTGGTTTAAACCGGGTTTAAAGTTGACTCCCTTTGAAAGCTTTTCACTATAACAGTAAGTCAGTGGTTTCTGAGATGGCTTCCCAAAATTTGTCATATCTCAAAACCATTGACTTCAGTTACCCCAGGGTTGCAAGGTTAAAGGCTGACTCTAGAATTTTTGAAATATAATGTGTTTGTGTACTAATTAAAAATGGTCATCTAACAAAAATAGTCTCCTCTAAAATGCTCCTTCCAAATATAGATGAATCAGAATTTTCCCCTCCCGTTTTCAGCCTAAAACATTTGGTGCAGCATATAACAATGCATAGGATACCGTGTAATAATAAACTTCCGGATCCCGGATTTTATATTAAATCTGTTATTTTCTATATGAAGGACTTCGATGAGCTTGTTTATTTTCACACAGTGATTAGTATATGGCAGCAATTTGTACATGCCAAAAACAACGATTTGTTTGAAAATGGGTGCGCCCTCATCGGAAATCTCCGAGTCAGCCTTTAAGAAATCCGAATTACTTGTGATATAAACTGCTTACCTGAATTCCCCTTGTCACTGCATGGGAGTTCTTTAAGGATGTAGGGGAAGTAAGCAAATGCCAATTGGGGCCCCCCCAAGGGAGTCCCAAGATTTTGATCAGTGTGTCTTCGGCTCACGTCTCTCACATCCTTGGCACGACTCTCCTGGCATCTGGCAGACTTAATAGTACACTAAGGGATAAGACAAGGTAATGACTACACATTCAAACTCTTTAGTCTGGTATTCTGAAAGGGAGACTAACATAGACCCGGGTTTAAAGCAGGGATTAGTCCTACATGAGTGGTACCTTTTTTCCTTCAAATCTGGAAAGTTTTAAATCATAACGGATGAAAAAGAAGAAATTCCTCATGGATATGATTTTTTGGTCAAAATCTAGAAAATCCTTCTCCTCTCCCCCCCTCCCTCACCTCAATTTAAGAGCATGAAAACACCAATTGCGTCACAGACCCGCTCCCAATCCCCCCCATCCCTCCACATGGGGTGTAACGCATATAGAGGGTCAAGGTCATCTGTGCAGATTTAGCGGGCACTTTTGTACAAACAGGTGGTGGTCGTATTCGTGCTTGTACGAATACCCTGGTACAATCCCGAATCCTGAGTCGCAAGAGCTAGGATTTCTCTGGCTAATGATATCTTGCATTACTTCAAAGAAAAGATTAAATCCACTTTTGTCTGGAATCGACAATTGGTATATAGATCTGTGCACACTGTCTGTAGCCGTTAGGGTTACTTATGAGTTTACCGACAGGGAACCATACTTTATTCATTGAATAGTCAATTCATATCAGTATCTTCATACTGTGTTGACAATTTTGGTTCAGATTGGCTGCGCCGGCATCCACCTCTCAAAATATTGGATGTGCTCATCCATATGGCAACCCACCTAAGAAGGCCCAAAACAACAAATCCTCATCTTTATTCTCTAAATGTTAACCTTTTCACAACAGACAATAACAGTGAACAAAGTGATCCTATGTGTCTTGCCTGAGGAACACAAAAAAATTGCACTGCATACCCTACTCCATTGTGATCATGGAGTAGCGATTGTCTTGATAACATATCCTTCGTAAAAACTTACGTTGTAGGCAGTATAATCTATACCTTTCCTGAATTCTTGTGGTTAGGCAAATAACAGTGTACACTTTTCAACATGATGGGAGCAATTTAAAAATTTGACCCTGTACAAACTTGGTCTTGGCCCCTATCCTTAAGGCACCATTTGCTGCACATTAAAAACTCATGTTCAACGGGGGTCCTTATCAGTCTGTCAACATATTAAATCACTCAAACCTTTTGTTACTTGAGATGTGTTACAAATGGTTGCTAGCTCCAGGGTTATATGTTAGGATGCCTACACTTGTTACAAAAAAGGTTAAAATCGTTATTTTGATGATTTTTTTTTAATTTTGATTTAGCAAAATCAATGATCGGCCTTTAACAGATGCTAGTGGCAGTGATATGGTCCCACCTAGGATCATTACCACTCTGCTGCCTTCCTTTCTCACATGCGACTCACTGAAAAACTCCCTCCCCTCCACTCACTCCCTCCCTCTTTCCCTCACTACATTTGCTCTTTCCCTCCCTCCTTGGCTCTTTCCTCTCTCCGCCACAATTAGAGGCAACCTCACCCTTTTGGGCAGATTTGATGCATTGTTCTGTTTTGGCAGTGACTTGTAATAACTTCCCATGGCCAAGGCAATGGGTACTCTGAGCACCTCCTCATCATTGCCCTGTTACCACGAGCCTTCTTGTGATGGTCATCACTTCGTAACCTGCACAAAATTGTCAATATTGGAATAAATTTTAAAAAGTTACAAGGTGGGCTTTACTGTCAAGAAAAACTTTGCCAAAATTTTCAACTGCATCTCCAAATCTCCTCCTCACTTTATTTATTCTCTTTTTTTAAAATTCGCAACCTTTTTGCTGAATCAGTAGTTATGCTACTTTAATTAACCCTAACACACCTCATGAGGGCGAGGTGGGGCCTAGCGTCTTAGGCGCTGAAACCCTCGGCAGAGTATAATCGACCGAGCGGCCCTGTTTCGAGCCGCGAAAAAATAGTCGGGTTATTGGTCATAATCAATATTCCTATAATGTCGGAAATTGCATAATGGCGTCAGCCTTGTTATTATGGAATATCTCCTCGCTCCCACCACCCATTGCGTAAAATGTGCCAGGTGTATGCATTGGGTGTCCGGCGCCTCAGGTTTGGAAAGTCATGTAAAGCTGTTGGTCCCAAGTATAGGGGAGAAGTAATTCATGAACACGTAAAAGTTACAGACCTTACGAAAAGCGTAGGGACCATCCCGGGTCGTTACCTGCACACAGTAACCTAGGTCCCCCCCAGGGGGGTACCCTCCAACCCGTGCTAGGCCAGCGTGGAAGGTTAGGCCGAAATCCAGCATGTAACATGTTGAGGCTTTCGTCCAACAGTGGACAGACAAAACGGCTGATGATTGATGATGATGATGATGAAACACCGTCAGAAACAAGTGGAGGAGGAGAGTAGGAGGGTTGGGTTGAGGAGGGGATGCATTGAATCGGGTGAAATGAAGGACGGAGTCAGTGCGGTGCTGCAAAAGGTGAGGTGAATCCGGCCACCCCCGTTGACGGGGATCTAAAACGGATTTAAACTTGGTTAGTAGTTTTGTAACACCACCAAAACTCAATAAAACTCAATGAGCTGAGGCTAGAAATATGCGATGACGTCTCGAACCCAACATCATGTGGGCACGAAATCGCTGCCAGAGACAGTAACTCATCGTGGCTTGCGTCCCTGCGCATGGGAATGGTGCACCAGAGGCCCAGGGTTCGAATCCTGTGAAGAAAGCTGATTTTTTTTTTTTCCATTTCCTCTGTAATCTTAGGCTAAAAGGGTGTGGGTTTGGATGTTACGAGTAACAGAGTGCCCCATTCTGAACAACCCATATTATGTATTTATTTAAATTTATTTAGGCAGGATAACAGTGACAAGAGCACTTGATTTCCAAGGAGGCCGCATATACACATTGTACAGCACATGAACTTATAATACAGACATTAACATAAGATAAAAAATACTAAACACCACAAAATCAGAATACAAATTAAAATAAGCAATGAGTAAACAGGGTGCAAAATTCGTAGAGTTTGCGAGAATCAACTTTACTTGAAATGACAACATTTAATACATGATTTCAATGGGAAGAAATTGATTCTCATATAGGATGCTACGAGGAATCACTGCGAGAATCGATGCTGGATTCCGTCGGAATTTGCATCCCTGTATAAATGAAACTATAGACATCTACAGTAGATACCCAAAATATGCTTATGTGGGATTTACAAATGTTAGTGCTTGTAAGTGGAGATAGACTCATTGTGTTATAGTTTACAGCGGATATCTGACGGAAGATTGTTCCACATTTTGGTTTGATCTCATATGGAAACGTTATGTTTGCATGCATTAGGTTCCAAGGTGGTTCATACCAAAGTGTTTTTGTGGTTGACTTTGCGTACATTTTAAAATGACTGAGTGCATAAAAGTAAACTGAGAGGAAAGGTAACATGGGGCAAGACCTTTGAAGCATTTAAAAATAAGCAAGCGCATATGGTTATACAACCGCGATCATAAGTTGTTCCACTGCAGTGTTACACATCAAAATCTTAACAGGAGTTCTAATGTCAGCTGAAAAAATTATGCGAGCTAATCTATTTGAAGAACCTTGGGAATGTATATTCAATAACATCGTTAGTTACAGTTAGACCCAGACCAGGGCTGCAATTAGGCAAAAATGTGGCATGAACCAATTGAATTCAAGCATAAACAAGAGCATCTTGGATTATATCATAGTAAAGCGCTACTGGCACATTTTCACAAAATATGAAATTTCTTAAATTGCTCTCAAATGATAGTTAGGCCAGTGGAAGAACAGAGATATATTTTAACATAAAAATAACATAACCCAAAACCGATAGGGGACCTGATCTGAGGATAAAGAACATCAATTTGTATTGTAGGCCCCGCACTAAGTTTTCCATAACTTTTATCAACAAATGTGTTATACTGAATATTTTTGACTCTGTACTCACTGATATAAAACCACACAGGTTTTATAGACAAATCAAACAGTGTGCATAGCGTGGGAAAAATGCATACGGCGTGCGTATTCTTGTGTTTAAAACGCCATTTTCGTCGTCTGCTGAATTTAACGGCACGGCACGTTAAATTATAAAATCGTTTTTGTTTACCATAGGAAGCTATGATTGGTCTTAATCATTTTGGGTGAGAGCTTTGTTATATAAAAGCCTTACAAACCATGCAAAATATCGAATTTTGAAAAAAATCTTGAGGGCCGCACTAGTTTCCAATGTGCCAGTGTATCTTAGTCTTCTATAACACCACAACGGTTAGAAATACATGCAGACTTTGATTTTTGATATGATCACACCAGGACATCAGAGGATCAAAAGTTACACCAAGATAGTTAAACTGGTCACCTTTTTTATAGTATCATTATTACAGTGCAAAGATAGGAAGAAACATTTGAAAATTATTGAGAACATGGCAGGTACCAAATCCATAAACTGGGGTTCTTGGCATTCAAAGTGAGGTTGTTATCATCAAAACCATTTAGAATTTTGATTAAGTTTGAATTGAAGGGGCAAATCAAGATTGTGTGGTTGTCTGAAGTACAAAGAAGGGTGGTATCATCAGCATACATAGTAAAGTACAGGTAATAATATTGAAGATAATTGACAAAAATAATAAAAGAGGAGAGGGCCATGTATAGAGCCTTGGGGAATACCATGTTGATAGGTTTGAAGTCAGAAAAGAGTTAGAAATTAATGGTGACTGCATGACTGAGTTCTGTCACTGAGATAGGATCGAAACCATGCAAGTGCAGGACCAGTAATACCATTTGGTGAAGTTTATCAATGAGAAGAGAATGTTTAACACAGTCAAAAGCTTTCTGAGGGTCAAGAAAAATTGCGCCTGTTGCACGACCCCTCATCCATATTTTCAAAATAAAAATCTGCCATCAAGCAAAGTAGTAGCTGTGGAATGATTAGCACGAAAACCTGATGGTATCAGAGAGAAGGGCCCATTGTCACAAGGTACACGAATACACTGTGTGAACAGCTCTTTCCATGATTTAGAAATAAGTGGCAGAACAGAAATAGGTCGATAATTTCCCACATCTGACTTGTCATCAGTTTTAAATATAGGGGTAAACTTTGGGTTTTTCCATTCTGCCGGAAAAAAAATGAGTTTGTTTTGTAGAGGGAATAAGGTTGCAAATAAAAGCAAGAGAGATTGCTTATATAAGGAGGCGGCCGTTTAGAAGTTTTACACTTGAAAGCAAAAATCCTGGAGATGATTATTAGACAGTACACAGATTGCTTATAAACAAACTTTGAGAAACCATAGAAAACATTCCAGAAACTGAAAATGAATTCACAAGTGGATTAAAAATTATTTGTAGGTGATGTTTGCTGTTATCGCATTATGGCATCATCAACTATTCTGCAAGAGAAGAACAATAGAAGTGAAATAGTATTACAAAGCATTCGCGATCTTTAGCTGAGGATGTAAAACAATCAGTATTAACAGAATTGGAAAGTGGAAGTAGAGGATGCTTGTTAGCAAACAGGCTTTTTGATTAGTAGACAATATTTTTGAGTGTTTACATTTTCAGCAGCATAGAAGCAGAAATAGAATCCCTTTTTATAAGTGACGGCATATTGTTGCTTATTGCGATAAAATTTAGCCATATGCCAATCATGGGGATCATTAGATTTTGAGCTCTAGCGAAAAAATAGTCCACAGTCTTGCAAACAGTCAGAATTCACAAGTGATCCATTATGGTGAGAACATTCAACAGTTTTCTCTGGAATGGTGCATGAGCATCATAGGCTTTACAAAATAAATCTTTCCAAATATTCCAAACAATATCAACTATACAAGTATGGACTTGTCCAGTAATATTTCTAATAGTATTAACACAGTCACTTTCATTAAAAATTCTTATATGATCTTGTCTTAGTAATTATAGGAGATGCTAATCTGCCGTCTGTAATTTCTGAACAATTAAATAAGAGAGATGATCCATAAGACCCAGACTGAACACCAGAGGTAGAAATGTTTTTGGTCGAGAACAAAAGCAAGAATCAAAATAATTGTCTTACTCTTTTCGTAATGCGTTACGCATATTCTATGGCTTACAAAATCAAATTTTTAGCTCTCATTTCAAAATAGATGGAATTATATATACCATGAGTCGATTCATGTTCAATTAATTGTTAAAAGGGTTCACATGAATCAGAACACAATATTACTATACAACTCCTAAAGTATTTTATCGGCTCCAAGCTCTGGAAATAGCAGACTATTTACAGCTTGAATGCGGGCATGCGTGGTAATGCACTGACGAGATGGAATACACTTCGAATTGCTTTTGTCAAAAAGCGACCATGTAGGCCTTTACAAGCTTTCACAGATTGAAATTTTCAATATAATTGAGTCAAAGATGTATATATAAAACCAAATTATACACTGCATTTGTTGGACCGTCTCTAGTTTCAAACATGTCCCTCGGTGAAGCAAAATAGCACTATAGCAATCACATTGGGCCCATAGTTTTAACCAGAACCTCCCATGCAGTATATATGTATAATATCAGCATACAACTTTACACCTGGGGCATTGGAATCAAAGAATCATGTCACAACAATATGAAAAATAATTAAATCAGGTCACCCCATTTTTAAACACATACAGTAAGCTTCAATTCAAACTAAAGGATGAGTTCTACACCTTTTTTGGGTATTGTGCCAGGTAACTGTGGAAGGATACTAGACACAATGATGCTGTGGATTTTGGTAGCCAAGGCAAACTCGTTTGCTTCTCATCAAATAGTTGTAACTTCTTCCCTCCGAATACGCCCATCCCATCATCATCATCAGCACTTCTCCTCCTCATCTTCCTCAGACTTTTCACCAAGTTTGTTGAAACCTTTTCATTGTTTTGGTGTTCCTCATTTGCCTTGGCCAATGGTTGATGGCATTTCTTCTGACAGCGACAGATCAGAGTGGAAGCATCAGAAACAGATACTACAACCTAACAGAGAAGCAACAAATATTTGTAATAAGATGAATCATCAGCTCTACAACAAAGAAACAGTTTCAAAATTTTGGGGTCATCCATCGTCCTCCCCATCTAGTTCTTTTAGGTTTTGCTCATTTGTCTATAATCTTGTTCTTAAAAGGAATTTGACCGTTTAAGATCGATGAGAAAGCCTACAGTGCAATACTTGCGATAGGGACCAGCCCCATCCCAAATGATTGTCTGAGTAAATTGAAAAAAAAAAAATCCATGTCGCGGTTACTCGAACCGCTAAATCCCATGCGGGAGGGGTTTACAAATTTTTAAATAATCAGCTGCAAATGTCATTACCCTGTGATTTTTATTATTTTGTAACAAGGTATGTTTCTAAAGTTACCCCAGTCTGCCATTAAAATCCCCTTAAACCCCAACAACCCCCCTTAAACCTGGAAAACCCCCCTTAAACTCGTGCAACCCACCTTAAACACAAACAAGCCCCTAAGCCCAGACAACCCCCCTTAAAACCCGGCCAACCCCGTGTAAAACCCGGAAACCACCTTAACCCCAACAATCCCCCTTAAAGACCAGACAACCCCCTAACCGGGCACCATGTGCACGTCCGCGCAGGCATACGAACCATGGGCATACGCGCATGCATGTGTGACACGTATGCGCATGCATAGCGATTATGGCCACAAAACCCTAAACCAAAAACCCCCTTAAACCCAAAAATCCCCTTAAACCCAACCAACCCCCTTAAACCTGGACAACTTCCCTTAAACTTGTGCACCCACCTTAACCACAACAGCCCCCTTAAGCAAGACAGTCCCTTAAACTCGGACAACCCCCCTTAAACCCGGACAACCCACCCCCATTAAACCCGGAACACCCCCTTTAAACCGGACAACCACCTTGAACCCCAAAACCAATCCCCCTTAAACCCAAACAATCCCCCTTAAACCCCAACAACCCCCTTAAAGCTGGAAACCCCTTCAACCCGGACAACCCCCCTTAAAAAGCAACAGCCCCTTAAACCCCGACCCGCCCCCTTAAACCCGGACAAACCCCTTTAAAAACCGGACAACCACCTTAACCCCAACAATCCCATTAAGCCAGACAACCACCTTTAAACCCGGACAACGCATGGGCAACGTCCGCGCAATGCATAAGAAACATGCGTGCTACGCGCATGCATGTTGTGGTGCACGCTGCGCATGCATACGCGTATTATGTGCCACCCAAAACCCCTTTCTTAAACCCAAAAACCCCCCTTAAACCCAAAAATCCCCTTAACCCCAAACCCCCCTAAACCGGACAATCTTCCCTTAGACTTGTGCAACCCACCTTTTTTAACCACAACAAGCCCCCAAGCCAGACAAACCCCCTTAAACCCGGACAAACCCCTTTAAAAACCGGACAACCCACCTTAACCCCAACAATCCCATTAAGCCAGACAACCACCTTTAAACCCGGACAACGCATGGGCAACGTCCGCGCAATGCATAAGAAACATGCGTGCTACGCGCATGCATGTTGTGGTGCACGCTGCGCATGCATACGCGTATTATGTGCCACCCAAAACCCCTTTCTTAAACCCAAAAACCCCCCTTAAACCCAAAAATCCCCTTAACCCCAAACCCCCCTAAACCGGACAATCTTCCCTTAGACTTGTGCAACCCACCTTAAAACCACAACAAGCCCCTAAGCCCAGACAACCCCCCTTAACTCGGACAACCCACCCCTTTTCTTCCCTAAACCCGGGACAGGACAACCCACCCCCCTTAAAACCCGGAAACCCCTTTTTTAAACCCGGACAATCCCACCTTAAACCCCAACAATCCCCCTAAACCCAAACAATCCCCTTAAACCCCAACAACCCCCTTAAAGCTGGACCACCCCCCTGAAAACCGGACAACCCCCCTAAAGCCAACAAGCCCCTTAACCGGACCCGCCCCCTTAAACCCAGGACAAGCCATTAAACCCGGACAACCCCCTTTAAACAGGACAACCCACCTTAAACCTAATCAGCGCGAGAGTACATGATTCCCCACCCCTCATCAAGTTCATCAAAATCGGACTTAATCGGACTTATGGATCTTAAGATAGTGTGTTCACAAGTTTTTTGGTGGAAAATACCCAAAATTTAGCCCAAAATATGCAAAATAGCTTTTTAATTAGCATAATCATGCGCCCACAAACCTAATAGGCGCGAGAGTACATGATTCCACACCCCTCCACCAAGTTCATAAAAATCGGACTTTTTGGGTAAAAATCCCCAAAGTACTCATTAATTATGCAAATTAGGTACCTAATTAGGCATATGCAACGCCCATAATCTAATCAGATGAAGGCATGGCAGTCGATCCCACCCACAAAGTTTCATCAAAATCGGACGTAGGATCTTCAGGTAGTTTGTTCACAAGCTTTTGGGTAAAAATTACCCCAAATTAATCATTAATTATGCAAAATTATGTACCTAATAGCATCTGCCATGGCCCATAATCTAATCAGATGAAGGGATGGCAGTCCGATCACCACCCACCAGTTACATCACATAACCCTTATGGGTCCTCATGTTAATCGCGTTCACAAGATTGTGTTGGACGCCGCGGACGCCTGACTGAGAGCATAATCCACTTCTGCTTTGTCAAGACCGGGGGATAAAAACACGCAAGTTACTTCCTTGTCAGAAAAAATTACAACGTTGGCCGACTCCAACAGAGCTTAACACCACGTTTGAACAATCATAAAATCACCATATGACTGTCTGATGAACAAAGCTTGTCTCTAAGTATAGTCTAAAAACTAGAATTTTGAAGTTCTCGGCTTTCACGCTAACTATATTCAAAGAATAAAAGTGTGGGTCACTTTTTGAACCTGTTGACCTGGCACATGGCCTTAGACTGGTGCATGAACCTTTGGTTTGGCACATGACCTTTGATCTTGGCCACATGACCTGTGATCTGGCACATGACATTTGACCGCAGCAACATATGAGGGATACCATGGTGCACCTATGACCGGGAGTTTGTTTTCACTTGACGGTCAATTTAAAAAACTTAACAATTTAGTAAATAGGACTACAAGTGGACCTGCCCCAAAATAATAGGGGCTAAATATAGGGCCAAAAAAAAAACAAGAATATAGGGAAAATATAGGGATATAAACACTAAAACAAGAAAGTATAGGGAAAATATAGGCATTTGTATGGTATTTTTACTTGAACGTGGGGGCCTTTCTAGTCTCTCAGCAGCAAATTTAATCAGTAGTAGAAAGCTATGTGCAAACATTTGAGCTATCTCTGGCTGCATTTGATACAATGACATGCTGTTAATTAAATGGGGGGGGGAAAAGTGAGAAATGCTTTCTGAATGTAAACCCATACCTATTGCTAGGGAAATCCAGGTTGGTTTACCTGAAGTTTTTATTATGTCAAGTAGGACTCTATATGTCAATCATTAAAGTTTGAACATTATTTTGCCTGAATCCAAAAAATCCATACATCACAAGAGTCACTAGGGTATATGTGTTTTTTGGAAAAGTTGCATTAAGTTTTCTAAAACTTTTTTTTTTTAATTTATCATTTTGAGGATATATTGGACAACTCACACTTCACATTGGAAATGTTGCCACATAGGTTACTGCTATCATCTGGCAACACATTTGAAAGTTTCTAAATGGGGCCAAGGGTCACATGGGTCATTAAAGGTTTTTATCTGTGTGTACATCCCAAGTCATTAGCCAGTGGTCTTTTGAGCAAATTTGTGGTAATTTAAGGAAAATGCATTTGACAGATGTTTTACAAAATATGGGGTAAGGGTTTCAAACTCACATAGATAGGGAGTCATTAGAGTTAATCTGTGTACAACACCTTGAGGTTTGGGATGGTGATTTTTGTTTAAATTAAATTTGCTGATCAATAGCTGACATAGCACCTATTTGCCCACCAGAAAGTACATTTGTTTTAAACCAAATGAGGGCAAAAGGTTACATAGGGTTCTTTAGAGATCAATCTGGTACACACCTGGCGAATCTTGAGCCAGTGATTTTGTTTACAAACTAAGTTAATCAGTCAATTGGGTATATAGGAGTAAGCAGGATGTGAACTTGTGTGATATTTTATTATCTATCAGGCGAAGAGGAAAAACAAATAAATTTAACAGATCGGAATATCTATTAAAGTTTTGTTAGCAATATGGTCCTTGGTGCAAGAGTTTCATTTCCCCCAAAACGACCTCAAAACATGGTTAAAAAAGCAAGATCATCTGGGATTGTCCCTGAGCCCCTAAATTTTGAAAAAGTACATATGTAAGCAAAATCCTCAAAATGAGAAGCCTTGATCTATTTACCAAAATGACCCTTATAAATGGGTAAGGATTTCAAGTCCTCAGCCACACACTCGCAAACAAAACCAATCTGAGTATCCCCTCCCATGGAGAACGTCACATTTGCCTTCAATTGGTGTGTAGTCCAAGTTTACCAACTCTAACCTGTATTGTATTATTTTAAAGAAGTCTAAGAGTTCTGACAAAAGAAATTTTCGACTTAACTCTCAAACAAAACAATATTGCCTCAAACTAAGTCATTAAAATCCAGAAAAGTAATAAAATTGGGCTGGTGAAAGATGACTCTTTACCTATACAAACCATGCTGCCTCTAAGAATTGGGATACCAATTTTGTAGAGCGTTGTTTTAAGAGCACCTTGTAATAAATCTTTGGACTCTGGTACTGGTATAGTTTAATCAATTCTTTGAAAAACCAGTCAATTAACATCAATCTTTAATTTGTTGGAGAAAAAAAATATAGGAAATATAGGAATTTTGAAGGAAACTTTATAGGGATTTATAGGGAGAGGTTCAAAAATATAGGAAATATAGGAATTATAGGGACGCTTGTAGCCTGTAACATACACACAACACACAACATCCACACAGTGCACAACAAGATATTGCTAAGTGGTTCTCCAGCTATAGCTGGCAGCCCACAATAATTTTTTTTTTTTTGTTTTTGTTGACTATGACATAAACATATTGTTACAGAAACATTTTGCTGACTTATAGCAGGAAATAACATAAAAAAAACATATCATAACATTAGCCCAAAACAATTGTTTTAAAATCATACAACTGAGGATGATTTCTTTCCAATGTTGATACTAAAAACTTAAGCATTAGCTGAGAAATTGAAAGACACAAAACCTTTCAGACACACCCACCACCCTATAAAGAAAACATGGCATCCTGTTTCTCTTCTACTTCTGTTTCAGCCCAGCGACAAACATGGACACTGAGTAATTATTCTTTGGGGCAGGCACAGAGAGGTAAGTCAACATTGGAAAGATGAGCAGGCCTCGGTTATACGATTTATAAAACAATTGTGTTTGGCGAAATTGTGCCTGAGCTGATTACCTTTACTCCGATGTTGACTGAACCAAAATATGAATTAACACAAGTTAAAGGTCCATGGTCCAATCACTGCCTCGTCCCCAGGGACTCCGAAAGTGATCAAAATGTTGGTATCAGAAGACCCCCAAGCCCTATTTTCTCACAACCGACACCTGTGAAATCTTAGGGAAAAAGGATATTTGGGTTGGAAATTATGAGCAAAAATGTGCCCCCATTTGGTCGACCAACATTAATTTTACACAGTACTCTATGGCATTACAAAATCATGTTTTTAGCTCTCACTAAAAACGGGTTGAAATATTGTCACAAAACTTTACAGATGGGGTTTGTCGGGTGAAGGCCACTCATTATGATGAACATTTTCAGACTATGAAATCAGGTCATCCCCTTCAAATGAATATTTCAATCAAACCAGACAGACTTGGTTTCTTTCTAATGACGGCTAGAGCATGGCAGCCTTCTGAAAAAAAGCTTTATCTGGACATCGACACCGATAATGGCCATGCAGTCAACGCCAAATGTTCAATCAACCCAAACTGCACCCCCATCAGGGAGAGGATATAGAATTTCCCTCTCAGAAGTGAGAGGGGGATTACACTAGCGCTCGATACCTAACCAATCCGCGACTTACTTGGCACCAAATGTCTCCATTTGGCTCAACCAGAAACCTCCTATACCCATAAAAATTTCGCGACCACGAAAATAGTCCGCCGATAGCAGCAGACTTTCGGGCACTCCAACGCCCCTTGCGCGGTGAGTCGTCCTTATCCCAAAGTGTTTCTCCAAATGGTTACAAACAAAACATTCCCGAGACCTTCTTGTGGGGTGGAAAAAACATTGTGGGAGG
>JAMKCH010009160.1:0-52860 GCA_023653785.1 Ophioderma brevispina
GATGTGTTAAGACTTAATTGGAGATACTAGCGCATGAAAAGGAAATCTCTTTATGCCATAGAATTATGAAACCACATGTCTGCCCAAACCACACATTAATGTGCTCCCGATGCCTCAGACAGATAACATTATGTCTTTCCTATGTCTTACAGGTATGCTCCAGTTACCTCACTCATCCTCTTGGCATAAGGGCATACTGGGTTAGTTTCTATTTTGGTGCAAATACAGAGTTTGAAAATAGTATCTGCAGAAAGGGAAAAAACATCAAGGCATGTAATCCGACAATGTTTGGTTTTTTCACAGTGGTATATTGGCAAGGTCTACTTGTGAAAATCTTTTGGGGGAGAGAGAATAGAGAGCAAGAGAGAGATAGAGAGAGAGCGAAGAGGAGAATGCTTTGTTTATAATAATGTCCCTGCTCTATCGTGTGGAAAAAATCAGACGTTATTGGACGCACATCCCAACTGTAACAAAAACAAGAGTGGTAACCAAGTTGTGTGCTTATGGTCCCTGAAATTTGATCAGTTATAGCATGTTGTAGGAGAAGCAATAACCGGCACTGCTGCTATTTCTGGTTTTTTATCCATGTCCTGTAGTTTCCTGTGCCTTTGTGCCACCAAATTGAAAAGGATTTTTAACTACTAAATGTGTTTGCTAGGAACATTTAACAACGGTCCTGGCATGGTCACAGAAAACATGAGCGTTATCATCATATCCCATCGCACATTCCTGTTGTGAAACGGGAAATGGCACACTTTTTGAAAAGCAGCTCTTGGCTCAAGATAGAACAAATACTGTCACTGTGTACAAGCAACAAAGAAAATGCCTTTATAGAAAAATGGCATCGGGTGATGAGCTGTACATTTTTTTATCTGAAAGTATTTTGCAGGTCAATCTTGGAAAGTAAAAAATATTAATTAGAGCACAAGCATTTTTACAATTAAATCAGATATCCACTTAAAGACACTATCAGTGATTTGAAAAATATTTGGAATTTGCAGGAATAGCTTCAAAGTGAAGGAATAAGTCTGTAGAATTCTCATAAGTTACCTTTTCCCAGCTGTATAATCGACAAGAAAAGAAATTGGCAGTGTTTCCAGATACGATTCTCCATTCAATTACGTCTTGTATAAGTGTCCGTTTGGACAGTAAAGACTAAAATTCTCCGCGTCCTATCCCTAATTAGGTTTTGGCTTCTGGTCTTATCATTTAACAGGTATGTTAGGATAACCTGTACTTTTTACGTACATGCTAAAATCTGATTTTTGAGATTTTTTTTCGATTTGCTGATTTAGCCAAATCACTGCTTCTTTTCCTTTAATTTTAATATCGGCAACTATTTAAGTATGTGTACATGAATGTGTAAAAATGGTACAGTGCTTAGGACCTCAAAATCAACCACGGCAAGGTTGCGGGCTTGTATTAAAAGGCAACCCTTTCACTTACTTTTTTTTTAAACATTTTGTGTATACTGGTGTAATAACTCTTTTAGAGAAATTCGACAAGACACATGCACTGAATTGGAAAACAAATGCAGAAATTTACAGGTAAATGTGGCAAGTTTTTTTGGTAAGTTTTTTTCAGTGTACCCCCCCAACTCCGATGTCAAAGTTATTTCAGCAATGATTGGTGGCTCAATTTCAGCTGAGTCCTGGCGAAGTAGTTTTCAAATATCACTCACTTGAATTTGTATTCTTGGTATTCTAGTGGCTACATCAACTTGTTCTAGCTTGGGCTGGTTCATGGTCCTCCACATTTACAAATGATTTTCCCCCTCTCTCTTTTATTTAATAAAACAATTTCTCAGTTTGTGGATGTAACCGTTTGTTTCACACAGTCCTTGCTGTGGAGATGGCCAGCGCACGATCGTGTTGAAAAAACCCCATGTGCGCTGGCCGGATTCGAACCGCGACCTTCGTATTACAAATTACATGCATACGACCGCTCTATCCGACTGAGCTATCAAGCAGGATCGGTAGAAGAGCGAAGATAATCATCTATCGGTGTTCGTTCGACGGTGTCCTTCGCTTTCCTAGCGGGTAGCATTAGAACTGTATATTTAACATATACGATTATATTTGTTTGGGGGGATTAAACTACTTAGTTCTCCAGGTAGACAGGATGTATATATTTATTAATCTTTCCCCTGGAGATGGCCAGCGCACGCTAGTGTTTGAAAAAACCCCATGTGCGCTTGGCGGATTCGAACCGGCGACCTTCGTTTAACCTGCACGACGCTCTACCGCCTGATCTATAAGCTCAGGGTCGTTAGAAGAGCGATAGATTTCCTCTATAGGTGTTAGGTTCGAAAGGTGTCCTTCCGCTTTCCTACGGATAGCATCAGACCGTATATTTAACATATCGATTATATTTGTTTTGAGATTTAAACTACTTAGTTCTCTCCAGGTAGACAAGGATGTATATATCTTTATTAATCCTTTTCCCTGGCGATGGCCATATCGCACGATAGTGTTGAAAAAACCCCATTAGCGCTTGGCCGGGATTCAAACCGCGACCTTCGTATTACATGCCCACCTCTAAAACCGACTGAGCTATCAAGCAGGTCGGTAGAAGCGATAGATATCCATCTATAGGTGTTAGGTTCAAAGTTTCCTTCGCTTTCCTAGCGGATAGCATCAGAACTGTATTTTAACATATACGATTATATTTGTTTTTGAGATTTAAACTACTTAGTTCTCCCGGTATACAAGGATGTATATATTTATTAATCTTTCCCTTGAGATGGCCAGCGCACGATAGTGTTTTGAAAAAACCCCATGTGGGCTATTGGGCCGGATTCGAACCGTCGACCTTTGTATTACATGCACGACCTCTCCGACTGAGCTATCAAGCAGGTCGGTAGAAATCGAAGATATCATCCCCCCTAATAGGTGTTACAGTGTGCGTCCGCCTGGTAAAAAATTCGACCCATGTTTATAGTGACCAAATTGTAACAAAAATATGACCTCATTTATATAGTTTGGTTCCGAAATTTCGACCTATTTCAATAGTTGGCTTTGAATTTCGCACCATTTTCATAGTAATCTTAGCAAAATCGCCCCATTTTTCATAGTAACTTTTCCGAAAATCAGAAAAATCAAAACCTTTTTCTTGGATTTATCGAATCTCAGAAACATTTCAGCCATTTCATAGTAAAATTATGACCGAAAAAGTGAAAAATAGACCCATTAGAGTACAATACTGAAACAAATGATACACTCAATATAGTACTTAGTAGCATGGTGGGAAAAAATTACCCTTTGTTATAGTAAGGGGTGAAAATGTGGACCCATATCGGGGTAGACCTTTTCATATAGAAGCTCCCATTGATGCAAATGAGGTATTACAATTTGATTCTCCGCCATGCACTGTATAACGTTAGTGCGATAGTCTGTTGACGGAATGAATGGCAAACCTCATTTGCATCAACGGGACTTTCTATATGAAACTTCTACCCATATCGGCGGCAACTATGTCCCCTACCCTTTTCCACTGAGAACCCCCCCCCCCCCCGGGCATAGTTAGCTTAAGGTTTGCGCTCACATCCTTGTATTCATGTTCCCTAATTACAATTTTATAACACATGTTGCAATCTTTCACCTTCTAGCCTCTTTCCCTCCTTTTTTCATTCGACGTTGGTCCCCCCATCTCCCTTTTCTCCTTTCTTCCCCCCTTTCCCCTCTTTTCCAGGTATAAAGCTGATTTCCTGTCACATGCGTCTCTGGGGAAAATGTCCCCTTTCCCGCCTGTACAACTACTCCCTGCCCATACAACATTTTGTAGGTCTTGATGGAATGGATGGGTGTCACATCACTGCATGTGACAATCCACTTGATCATGACCTGACCATGGTTATTCTGCATGTACAAAATACCTACCCCATATATTGAGGCATGGTACTCCCTTGCAGCTGTACCTTCCACCATGGGTTGTTTGTCGTGTGAATGCAAGAAAGTCTTAAGGTGCAAAATCTGCAAAATTCCTTGATGCATCAGACAACTTATTATGCCAAGTCTTGGGTCAGTGGCCTTTGAAATGGTATCTTTATGTGACAGTCAGCCCTGAAGAACCTTTGCAGAGCACCTGTCTCGATGGAAAGTAATTAAAGGTCCTCTTAATACATGGCATCCATACAGAGATCACATGGCAATTTAATGCTATGGAAAGAAAATTTCCATTTCTGTGAAATGGAATGTTCCTGTCAACTTGGCCATTACCCCCCCTGCCTGGGTCCAATAGAGCCGTTTTAAATGTTTACTTTATGAAAATAAGCAATCATATATTGCACTCATAAACATATTTGATATTTTTAATGTGTACCTCAAATCATTTTGGGACACTAAAAATGTTCATGCATTGTTTAACATTTTTTTTTTTTTGTGTGAAGCTTCTATTTTTTCTCCTGTTGATGTTTTGAAATAAATGGTTTTTGTTGAGTTTAGAGGCACCTATTGCCAACTGTGCAATATGAGGATGAAATAGAGTGGGTTGAAAACCCATTGTAAAATGGTGAATTTTTGTGAGTAATTCTGTGGTCCAAGCCACCGGTATTTTGACTTACCTAAGTCATTCCTAGAAAAGAGTAATCATAATACTGAAAGATAACCTCTGTGAAAACAGTCAGGCCAGGATCATCAACCCTTTGTTTTTCACCATCTAGATGGGCACTCATGTCTCACAATAGAGAATAGATAGAGAAGAGAGTTAGGGTGATGTATAAAGATGGACTCAATTTGTACTTTCTTGTTCATTTTTGTAAAATGGGGCATGATTTGTTCCGAAAAAAATCATGTTTTTTTAAATGTAGCCAACATTTTTAAAAGTTTGCCTGCAGTTCATGAAATCTTGTTATGAATGCTAATGTTTTTGATATTAACTACGAGCAAAAATCTGGACTTGGATATATAACGGTGGGGCCATTTTTTCCCTAAACTAATCATACACTGGCCCATGTGTTATTGCTACACTTAACTTTGATATTAATTTGCTTCAGGTAGGTCATATTGACCATTTTGATGTTGTGTTGCTAGAGCGATCAAGATAACACATACACAACCTTCTCGGCCCCCGCCGAAGCCAGCCATCTACAATAGGGGGTTCGATTTGTTAGTGACCACAATGGTCGCGAAGCGGCATGTCGCCACACGATCATCGCAGGGGGAGTCGGAAGGGGATGCGCCCCCCCCCCAGAAATCTGGCAATTGTGTAAATTAAAAGCCAAATGGAGGCATTGGGTGCACCATTTTCAAATTAACGCCAACTAGTTGTGACTAATTTTTGTTTCTAAAGCCGCGCGAGCCGTCGAAAGGGGGGAGTGTGATGGGGATGTGCCCCCTCATAAAATCTTGGAATTTTGTTAAAATGAAATAGCCAAATGAAGGTATTTAGTGCAACAATTTTCAAAGTACCCTAACTAGTTTTGACTAGTTTTCGTTTTAGCCGCCGCGAGCGTCGCAGGGGGAGGCTGAAGGGGATGCGCCCCCTCAGAACATCTGGGGGAATTTTGTTAAAATGAAAAAGACAAGATGAGCCTTTGGGCTGCACCATTTTCAACTTAGGGCAAAAAAAATTGTTTGATGTCCTAATAGGCGACTTTTTAGAGTTGGGTTGGTCGGTCGGTCGGTCGGGCATCGGAAAAACTTTTTTCTTTAAGTACAAAATAGCAAAACTATATTGAAAATGTTTGTTTGTATTGTTTAATAAAGTTAATCAAACACTAAAAAATCAAGTTGATTTTACAAAATGCATCTTTGTTACATAGGAAACCCCCAACTAAAATGCTAAGAGAAAAGAAAACTGTTTTTAAAACACATCATCTTTTTTGTTTCAGGAAAAGCTTAAAATTGGAAAAAAAAATTCTTAGGAATTTTTCAAAATTAGGGTCGGTATTTTTTTTTTCATTTTGCACAGTAAAAGGAAAAAAAAAAAACCTTTTTCCGATTTCACAACATTAGGGTCGTTTCGGATGAGGACAATCAACAATTTTTTTGGCCTAACCATAACTAGTTTTGACTAATTTTCGTTTCTTGGCCTATTCATTTTCATGGAGGTGAGCGCTAAAAATACTTGAACTAGACCCGGGTAGGAGCTCACAGACCGAGACCTCACATAATTTAAATCCACATGATTGGACGAAAGTTTATATCGACTGAGGGCGAATTAGTAACACCGCAGTGCGGTGTCGTCATAGTGGAGTGGAACCTCTTTAAAAAAATGGGGGGGGGTAGATAATTTAACTATGCTCATCACATGCAATAGTAAGAACTTCATCCCACTGTTTGTATCATTGATACTCATCTCATTGTGTGACTCCATGTTGTGCTAGTATTGAGCTGTTTGGTACTAACTTTACCCGACAACCAGAATAGCCCAGAAAGTGGCATCATAGGGCAATTTTTCAATAGGATCAGCAAAAACATCTATCAAATCATTATGAAGGTGAAGTTAAATGTCTGCCATCTATCATCGATTGAAAATTGGGAGTCCAGATTTTGATGCACGTACATTGTCAGATATGTTACGGATACAATGTTTTACATGAACCTGTCAGGTATTGCTATTGTTGATAGTTTACAAAAATTACATGATTAGAGGGAAATGAAAGCTTTGGAAATATGTGCATTTTGAATGATATAAGTTGGTATAAAAATCACAAATATCTAAAATTTTATTACATCGAGCAACTTTTTCACCTGCTTCAGTTCCACTTGGGACTTGAAACCTGAATTTGCTAACAAATTGAATGTATGTAACATGGCAATTCAAAACTCGCAGAAAGGGAATGTAGACAAACCCTTTGAATTTTTTGGGGGGAGGGTCTTTTTTCAGAGCTTTGTGTGCACTGGCCTCTCTCTTTCAGGAATGATAAAAACAAACAAGCAAACAAACAAAAATCATCCGCGTTAACCTAGAGAACTAAGAAGAGTCCACTCAAACCATTTCAAATTCCTTTACACCAACATCTCACTAGCTGTTAGTCTTGAAATAGCAGGCAGCTGGTAGCATTTCAAAACAATTTGCTGCTGAAATTGTTGAGTACAAGAATGTATTTTGAAGGACTATAAACATTTCATGGTTCTATACAAACCTGATGAATCTTTCCAAGAATAATACAAACTGAAATCCATTTCAAAAATTCACATCGCCCATTGTAATATCAAAAAGTAATCACTGTTTTACTCTACCATTATTTTCCAAACTAGCTGTGGATTTATACGTCTAAAATATCTCTGTATACACAATGCACTGTTTACATAGAGCTTTTTCTCTCTCCGTTGATACTAGTATGCGGAATTGTACCATCCCCTATCTTTTCCGAAATCGGTTTGTCACCTTTTTTCTAGAAGCTGACTTAACAGGAAATGACAGCTATGGTGGAATTACAGTCTGGTGTGCTCTATTCCTTTATTATTTATGCATTTCCTTTTACACTACCACCATTCTGATCAAATGTTGGAATTTGCAAGCAGCGCAGCTCAGTACATTCAAATGCCACAATATCATAACAACATTATGGGAAATGAAGAAATTGTGTGAGCTAGGCTTGATTAAATTAGCATGAAAATCAAGGCAACATGGTTATGGCCATGGGTGAGGGAGGCAACTCGCCAATTTTTTTTTGAATCGCAAAAAGTAGT
Organism: Ophioderma brevispina; assembly: GCA_023653785.1. Classification (NCBI taxonomy): domain Eukaryota; kingdom Metazoa; phylum Echinodermata; class Ophiuroidea; order Amphilepidida; family Ophiodermatidae; genus Ophioderma; species Ophioderma brevispina. The sequence continues at coordinate 7,638 of JAMKCH010009160.1, forward strand.
AGAGCCCATTTCACAATGAATTTTGATTACGTGCTTATGAGTCTTGAACAGTAGTAAAATGGGTCTTAATAATTCAAAAGGTCTGAAGAGCATTTCTCTTGCACTCTCCAGATGTTATTACCAACAACAGTTAAATAAGTATTTAGAGCATTGATTGGAGATCTAATACCTTCCTGTGTTGTTCTGAATTGTTCCTGTTCAACACGGTCTATGAGCTAGGACCTTGATGGTTTATCCATTTTTCCATTTTATAGCTAGCTGGTAACTTCTGTATTTTCTGGTTTTACTCAGTATATGGTCATACGTGTGATTATGAAGTTGACATCTTTAAATTTAAAAAATGCCATCCACACCCTTGGGAGATTCTTCTTTCAAGAAACCGGTCATGCCTGTCTTCAGGTGACATTTTCCAACCCATTCAGCCTATTTTACAGCCTATTCAAATCCAAAGTTACCCCTCCAAAACAGGATGGACAAATTGCTAGTTTTAGACCCTGTGCCAGACTTTGTTTGTCAAAAATACAAAAATCTCTCATCAGTATTTCATCTCTACATCGTTACAAGGCTAGCTAAAAAGCAGTACATGTTAGACTGAGTTACTGCAATCAATGTTCAATATAGAATTAACTCATTCACATGGAGCATTATTGCAGTGGGCAGGCTTAGCTAATAATCCACTCATCTTTAAATAATCAAACTGGTTTAGATAGAATGGCTGGCAGATGGGTTGCGACTCAATGACTCCAAAATCCAGCTGACCGATTTGATCGTGGTGGGGAACAGAGCAGTGAGCTAGTCGTCTAGGTCAGTTGTAGCGATGATTACTTAGTAAACATGATGTTTTGCATTTGATAAGTAACCTAATTATCAGGTGCATTTACTTAAATTGGGCAATTCTAGCAGTTAAAATGGAGGCTGCTGGGGCTTTTCCAAATGAATCCCATACACCCTCATGGAAGGAACAAATGGAATTTGAGTATGCCTGCCTCCATATGGGGGTATTGAATTCATTTGGAATAGCCATGGTCATCAGGCAAGGTCATTGCATTCGATGGTTGTTTCATGGATTTTTTAAAGTGAATTCGATACCCATATGCAAAGCATGTATGTGTGTATGCTGAATTTGACAGGTTCACAATATGCGCCACTAGCAGTTGTTTTTGCAAGTCTTATTTTATCCTCTAGTCATTAACATGCAGGTGTCTATATCATTTTAAAGTCAACAAAATAAATGATTTCTAGTGATTAACAGAGAGAAAAGGAATTCAGGACTGCCAATTTCATGTCACATATCATCTTTGCAAAATTCAGCATCAAATGCATCAGTACACATCAGTGGGTTGCCCCAAATTATACAAAACCAGCCTATTTTTAATTATCAGAGCTCCCTCACACCCTGACTACACCCTGAGATCCTCCAGACCTGGGTATGCCCCTGAAATGTTAAATTTTAAGGGTTTTTTTGCAAGATTTTGGTATCATAATGTATGACACAGTTTTATCTTCGATAAACATGGTGTTATTCCTTGATTTGGCCTGTATGCTCCTGTGCAAGTATCAAGTATTTATGTTGAGTTTGTAAGCCTAATTTCATTAGACTGTCCAGTTGCCTATACTCTCCAGTTGCATATACTCTCCAGTTGCCTATACTCTCTTCAGTGTGTGGTGGAACATGATTAATGACCCCATTCTTTTGCCACTTATATTGTACAAAGTCATTTTTGTCAGAGGAGATGTTCTAAGTTGTGGCAAAATATACTATAGCTACTATAGTATATTTACCCTAGGGTTGCATTATGACCTTAGTCTCCTCTAGTGTTAACCTAATGTACTTTATCAAAGGTCATGTTTCATCTTATGGTGAACACACTATAGTGAAATACAATCTGATAGTATAATTTGGTTGTATTTACTAAATTGGGAATCTGTTGCAATTAAACAATTATACTCTCTCTCTATAAGATATATCTTATTTGGTAGCATCTGAAGCTTTTTAAAGGTGCATTTTGTGATTCCAGCACCTTTCACGTAATATTTGGTACACATGGATTACTAAGGCTAACGGTTCAGATGATATAAAAATCTCAACTTTTTTCAGGTAAGTCAGGGGGACAAGGTTGTTGATCATGAAATGCCCCTTTAAAAATTATCACACACATTTTTCACCAAATCCCTTTAAATTTTTGAACATCTCATTGCCCCAATGGTTGTGCTTCAGCTATTTGCACACATTTGTTGCTGCTAAATTAAGTTTGGAAAGTTCAATAAAGGGATTTTGAGGAAGTAATTTTTTTCAAATTATATACACCATTGTAGTTCCATTTTCCATCATTTCTGGTCAAATATTTAAAACAAAATGAATAAATACTTCCAGCTAAAATAAGGACTGTATTTTTTACAGGATCTGTATCCTTAAGATCTGTATGAAAAACAGTGAGAAATCTCAGGTGCATCTTGAGACTAACGTGGGTGAATTGAATACTCAGGAAGAGGCCCATTCAAGTGGCAAACAAGCATCCTGTACTGTAGCGTGTCTTGGAATGAGTTCAAAATGCCACGCTTCTCACATTTGTAAGACTACTTTGAAGACACTGCACATTTGGTCATTCATTTCTTAGTTATGTTGAAACAAAATTTATCTACTGCAAAGTTTTGTCTTAGAAAATAAATCTGATGATAAAATGTGTAAAAACAGCAAATAATTGTAACAAACACAGTGGTTTTGTACTGAAAAAAGGTACAATTTGCTCTATAAATAGGTATAAAATATGAACTTTATATTAAATAATATATTCAACCTTTCCATTTGAATTCATACACTTAATTCCCAACATATATACAAAACATACCTGAAAGGTTTGGTGAGAACACAGAACACTTGGAGCAATCCTTGTTGTCAATACCTAGCCTTGTCAATTAATTTTCCCCTTCATATCATTTCTGATTAGGTACCATCTTTTCAGTGACTAGCATTTTATATTTGAACTACATTAAACAAAACGATATAGTGCTCGAAATCCAATTTGTGTTGTTTGTTATGTAGGTTAAGTCAAATAAACAAAGGAATGTTTCTTGTAAATAAATCACTCATTTTGTTTTATTTATTTTTTATTTCAAAGTTGACTTTAAATACATTTGTAATATACCAGAAATGATATTCAAAGTAGTTGCAAAACTGTAAAAATAGTTCTTACTTAATTTTTACAATTTTTGTAGCAATTTACTGATAATTAGAATAATGCAGAATGTGCTGAAATTGTTCAACAAGACACATGTGGCTAATTTCAATTAAAAATGAAATAATTTTATTCAGCTTGGGTCCATTGCAACAAGGTGGACATTAAATCCAGATTAATTTGATTTAATACCCTTTCTAGTTCAGACCAAAATAGGCTGATTTTTACATCTTTTTGCCAAAAAAAAACAGGGGGTTGAGCACTGAGTGCACAAGTCACTGTAAATACATGAAATTGGTAGGGGGTACTTAGTCTGATTAATAATTTGTTAGACAAAAACAGAATCGAACACACGCAAGCGTGGACTGCGTGAGCCAGGAGGAACATTGCACCTTGTTTTCGCCATGCGTAATTGGTTGAAGAATGCGCCAAACCTCCACGTAGCTTGTTGCGCTTACATGAGGTGTGCGTATCTACTGTCCAAGTAATTTTTTATACCACTGTAATAGGAAAGGGTGGCACCACACGCACTACTCATTCATGTCATTGAACCAAGCAATGTGAATAAGAACTGTGAATAAGAACTAAGTCCAGTATGATACCTGCTTTTGCAGCTATAGATATTCAGTTGCGACAACAATCATGCAAAAGCAACTGAATTTCATTTTCAACCACATTCCACATGGAATACTGGTATTTCATAGTTGTGTGATGACCGACTACTGCTGGAGGTTCAATTCGGAAATGAGCATTGGCTGAACGTCGGTTATCTGGCGATCTTGACCATCCGCAGAACTTGGTGTATTTACACTTGTCTTTCCTCAAGCTGGGCATTGACAGCAATTTCCTGCTAACTTTCTACACAAATCATTCATTTTTTTCATTTGTTTATTAGCAAAGTAAAGACGTCGCAGGAGGATTGTGTATTTATGGAACTGAATTGAACGTTGATGGTCAGGTCAATCAATGAAGATATGGACTGTGAGAGTAATTACCCATGTGAACCATTAAGCTATTGCCATATAATTACAGTTAGTAGGACTTAATATTGCTGGGGTTTATCATCCATAACTTAGCCTGTGTTCCTACTCACATTTTAGCTTACAATCACATACCTAAAATGGCCCAATGTTGCTGTGAATGCCAAGTGATTTGTTAATGACAAATTAGAGAGCCATGCTGTTGAATATTCACATCTTTCAAACAAAGATAAATAAGATCTTCTATAATTGAAGTGTTGTCCACTTTTAATATTTTGCTGTTATTTGAGGGCTGGAAATACAGGGTGTTCCTTATAAAAGTTACACAAAGAATTTGATTTAAATAAAATTGAAAAGCATTGGACATGATTTGTTAACTTTATTATATGAGCAATGTAGTATCCCTCTAGTACTGCAGGTAGAAAAAAGCTGCACAGTACCAATATTCTAAACAGGTTTGGTTTTGTTGACTGTAGGCCTTTTTCTATTGAGCAATATTTTCCGGATCGAACCGGGAAAAGGATTAAAACTGGTTAATAGAAAATGACCTTCTCTGGTATTTGCTACATTTTACTGGATGATGGAGGATGCATTGAATCAGGTTAAGTGGAAGGAAGGAGTAAGGGCGGTTGCTGCCAGTGTGAGGTGAATCCGGCCACCCCCGTTTATGGGGACAAAACCGGATTTAAAACTTTGGTTTTACTACTACTATTTAATGGGGAAATTTTCTCTGGCAACCATCCTTGTTTTGGAAGGATTTTTACCTGAGAACATACCGGATCACGTCAGTAGAAAAAGACCCCGCTCCGTATCAATGCGTATGCATTCTGAGAAACCGGAAAAGGGCTGGGGGCACTGAAGCAACAGCGCGGCTTACAATTAGATCAACAACAACACGGGTTGATGCATGGTGCACCGAAACGATTGCAAAAGCCATCAAATACGGTTTTGGTGTTCGTTGTGTTCTAGCGTAATTGCTTGGCGCTGAAGTATACCAAGCTTTGTTAGTATTCATATCTATTTAGAAGCAATTAGCATTTGCTTAACTGAGACGTCAGATTTTTGGCAAAAATATAGTATTCAACAAGCAAAGGGAAAAAACAGAAACTTCAATTGGGTCACAGAAGTCGGGTATTTTCCAGGATGCTTGCTTCAGTAGAAATTACCCTCTTTCCGCGCATCGTACAATATTTACCAGGGAAAACACTCACTGGTAAAATACCGGATGCTCAATAGAAAGACGCTACGTGTTACCTGTTATGCAATTGCCTCTTCAAGGCAGGATGAGTGAGAACGATGGCAGGTTTTTAGTACTTAACATTAAATTTTTAATTAAATTTGTTCAAAAGAACAACTGACCCAAGGGCCATACAGGGTGTTCAGAAAGAAGTTACCCTCCAAACGGCCATTTTGCTTACTTAATCAATACTTATCCTGTTTAGCTTTAATTATGAAAATATGTACTATTTTGAAAAGTATGGTGAAAACAAAAAAGAAACGTGCCAAATAACCAAACAATGACCTATTCCCTAAAAATGATGCCAACATTGTCCACGGACTATCAATAGCAGAGAAAAAACATGTACATTTAATGTCCCCGCCGAACGAAAGTGGAAGGGGGACTATAAAATGGGCTCAGTCCGTATGTCCGTATGAGGGCCGTGGATAAAAAATGTGAACCCTGGAACATTTGGGCATATACTTTTTCTGGATGAGCTAGAGTAGCCAAACTTGGGTATATGTAGAGGGGGAAACCCCTACTAACTGTGTAATCCATTCCCCCAGAGACCTCCATGGGCGTCAGGGGGTGGGGGGGAAAAGTCATGGCCCGAAAAAGGTCCATATTGTAAGAAAAATGTCAAAATAGTGACCATATTGTGTAGGATTTATCTGGAGTTCCGTGAGGGCTACGATGATGTAACTTGGTGGAAAAAGCGGTTGATAGTTCTCGACCATTAGATTTTGCGGTGTAAAATATGCTAATTAAGTATCTAATTTGCATAATTTATGAAAATTTTCCCGCAAGGCTTGTGTACAAGTTTTCTGGAGTTCTTATGGCGTATAGTGATGTAACTGGGGCAGGAAGCGGGCTGAGAAGTTCTCGACTGTTAGATTTCTTTGGGCGTATTTCGGGCAAATTAAATATTGCAAATGAGCTACTTAACTATGCCAATATCAGACGTAATGCTAGGTGGGGAAGTTACTACAACCAAGGTATTAACATATGTAGGACCCATGTTATTCATTGAAAGTTATTATTTTAAGTTGTGGTGTTACACATGGTCAGTCTTTGCGGTTGCCAGCCTGTTTACCATTCTTGGAAATGTGGAATATGTAACATTCAGGTTTAGCCCCTTTCTAGACATCTGTTTGGGTCCCAAATTTAAAAATGTGTCCACTGATTTTTCAAAAATAGTGTTGCCAATTTGAATAAATTATCATATTTTTACTAATTTAGTGATTTTCAGGGGATTTCACAGCACACGATGACTTTTAACCCCCCGACTTTTTCGAGTTATTCAACAAAAAGGCACAATTTTTTTCAATTATTTTTGGTGAGCTATGGATGGCCCCAAAATTAAAGGTGGACTGGGACAGTCTAGTTCATCACTTAGTGATCGCGATATCGGCGGGGACATATTTTACGCATCGCGTAAATACGGAGTTTGCCTGTGCTTATGGGATTTGAGCACAAAAAGTCCTCAGATTTAATTAATTTATTCACAGTTTCCTATTTCTAAAAGCACCCGAAAACATGACCTTAATTTGTTCTTCAGAATGAAGTGACCAAATCTCCCCACCCGTCTCCATCATAATGCAAATATGAATTGGTTAAAGGCACTTTTCAAAAATCAATTTGCAAAAAATTTGCCACTTTTTCAAATCAATTTCAAATCAATCCGCATTGGCGGTGGGACTCCTACAATGGTATATTCTAAGAACTGCTCTGGGTTAAGGACCATGCGGCTCATCGTGGAATGGGTATTACCGTTTCCCTCAAAGTAGGGTCCCAGTAAGATGGCAATCAAGAGGAACAGAGAACAATTCTTGAGCATGGCAAGGACTCTAAAAAGTACAAGGAGAGAGATATGGTGGGCAAAGAACTGGGCAATCAGCCGTAAATAACGATGCAGTGCGTAGATAAATGAACAATATACTCTAAAGACCAGCGATGGGCCTTGGAATTTGAGAGATTATTGGCCAGGAGGGTCTTAAAATTTTTTTATGTTGGGTATATTGCATCCATGGTGTTCCTATGCTTAATGCCTATCCTGGACAAAGTAGGTTTGCATCATTTTTCGGAAATAGTCATGTTTGGTTATTATTTTCACCGTTATGTTCTTGTTTTCACCATATGTTCACAGAGTCATATTTCCATAATATAAAGCTTAAAACAAGGATACGAATTGATTAAGTAAGCCAAAAATGGCAAATTTTGGAGGGGGGTAAGTTCGTTCGAGACACCCTGTACCAGGAAGAATTGAGCAATTAATATTTCCTTACAAACAAAATTTTGAGGACACTTTTTATAGGCATGAGCCAAAATGAGAAAAGATAGTTTAAAGAATATCTACTGTGACTCTAACTTGCTAAACATTTTGGAACATCGTGTATACCGCTCCCCATCTATGTAGATTTAGTTGTTGCATATTTATCAAATAACATTTAATTCTGAAAAAAACTATGTCTCCAGAGTTCTATTCTGGAAGTATGTTCCAAAGAGGCTAAACTTGTAATTATCTCTATCCTGCCAATAATATCATTTTAGGAATAATTAATAAAAGTTTTTAAAAATTTACAATATTTGCATATGTATGGTTGAAAATATGGACAAGCAAGCATGTGGAGGTGTGCTGTTTGAACATTTTTCCAACACAGTCAACCTTTCCTAGGTCGGTTCAGCATAGAAGTGTCAGCTGCTAGGGGCGAGGAAAAACTTTTCATAGTTGTCACGGAAGAAAGAAAAAAATGAATTTTACACCTATTGTCTACAAATACCCCTTCGGCCACTGAGGCTGAGCGGGTATTGCATTTGTACACTCTATTTCTGAAGAGAAACTGTTTGCGGGGTTTTTAACTCCTTCTTTTTTCATTTATAATTTACAAATTAAAAAAAAAATGTTTGTCCAAATGAAAGAGCTTTACAATTTGCTAAGAGATGATGATATGTAAAAGTTTCTCATACTTCATTGATTCCTCATAATGCGCATTATTTCAGCTAAATGTCCTTTCTGAATGTGTAAAAGTATCATTTACGTGAAAATCTTGTGCTTAAAAAATGCCCTTAAAAGTGTCTGGCATCAAATTAAAGTGAGATGGAGGAGGGCAGCACTGGTAGAAGCGTAGGGGTACCACATGCCCTTGAGGGGGAAGTTGTAGCGGGAAGAGGGCTTGCCTAGAGCTAAACATATATTTATCTATTTAGGGCACCAAAGCCTTTTCGATGGGGTGCTGTGAACATCTTGAGGGCACGATCATTCCTCACAGGAGAACCTTGATGGGGATAAATCGACATTGCCATATCATCATTCAGGAATGTGTGGACAGAGATGCAGAAATATTTTGTCATCTGTGAATAGTTGCCAAATGTACAGGCCCCATGCTTTAAGGAGCTTCACTGAAATTTTTTTGAGAGGAGATCCACAAATGCGAGTATTTGATACACTAAAATAAGGGGTGATACATTTTTCCCAATTACTTAAAATGAATATTTCACACAAGACAAAAAATGTATGACAATCGGATAAGATTCCAACTCATATAAGTAAGAACAAGAAATCCCTAGAGGTAACATAACTTGCCAATGTCAACCAACGTGTCTTGTTATTTAGGTTTGAATAGTCGTGTTTTGTGTTTCAAGATTGTTTTTAATATAAAACTCTGCATTTTATGAAAAATGTTTTGATGGGGAAGCCATCAGATGAGTTTGTTAACGATGATGAAATTCCATTTTACACTTGATAAGGGTATGGTCGACCCATCAGAGATATAATAAGATGTTTACATGTTAAGTACAATAACCTCTATTCACATCAGACATAAAATATCCCCTGTAGCAATGTTTTCACAAGGTGAATGTGTTGTAATTGCAAGGCTCTTGTCATTTTATCATTTTCTATCTGTATTCCTTGTGGTGTTTTCATTAGTTTATTCATTATTAATTTTTCACTGATATGAAATATTTGTTATTAGCCTTTTCATATTGCAGCATTGTTTGTAAATGTAAGCCATACAACCATGTAGGTTCATCAGCTGAGTATGTGTTAGTGTGGAAAGGGTAGTCGGAGACTTAACTAATGTGGATCCCTAATTTTTTTTTTTTTTTTTTTTCCTTTTGACCGCCAATGACCCTACTTGACCTTTGACCCCAAAATATCTAAACATTCTTCCAAGTTAAGTTGTATAGCCACCAAACTTGCTCAAGATAACCACTGGCCAAGACCCGTGGGCTATATGCCAATTGACCTGTAATGACCCTACATGACCTTTGACCCCACAACTACACATTCCCTAACCATCCCAATTGATGGATTACTGCATCATTGATGCACTCGTTCACTGATATGAAATATTTGTTATTAGCCTTTCCATATTGCAGCATTGTTTGTAAATGCAAGCCATACAACCATGTAGGTTCATCAGCTGAGTATGTGTTAGTGTGGAAAGGGTAGTCGGAGACTTTACTAATGTGGATCCCTAATTTGTCGGCTTTCAGGTATAACAGTATTATTAGCTGTAGGTACTGTCTCCCAATTTAAACGAATTGTTGTTTCATTCTGTGGGCGGATATGGTATAGGAATGCAACAAATTTTGTTATTTTGTCAAGTATGTTAAAGGTGCATGTTGTGATTGTAGTACCTTTAGTTTGTTTGTGGTTAATAGATTAGTAGATTTCCTAACCCTAGGTTTAGTTAGGGTGAGCTGGATGGTTAGTTCTGTCCAAAAATAGGCCGATTTTACATCCTATTTTATAGCAAAAAATGTGGCATGGGATGGGAGGGAGGAGAAAGAGTTTCAAGCACGAACAGCCCCTCTGCACATGCCACTGAATCTGCAAGTAAGGTGTATCATGAAATGGAGCGTCCCAAAAAATCACACCACCTTTTAAATGCTCCATATATTTAAAAAGTGGCACAACTTTTGCGACACCCTGTATGCATAATATACAGGTGGTCGCTCAGTTTCTGCATAGATTTCCTTGTTTCAAACGCTATTGAACAAAACTCACCTGAACACTTTTAGTGCTAATTGTTGTGTGTGTGGCATGAAAGAAGTCCCTATCGGTTGTGAATGACTTGGATTTGATGAGAGCATGTTATTTCTGCAGTGAATAGTGATCAATTTTTTATGAGCCTGCTGGTATATTTTATTAATTACATGAACAACAACCTGTCATACGCAATCTTCGCAGATGTATGAACTGCAGAATTAAGCAGAAATGTGTACTCTGTTCATCCTTATATTAAGCACCAGAGTCATTTAGATGGGCAGTTATTTCTCTCAAATTGTAGTCAAATTCTTGACCAGGGTGTAACAGGGGTCACTTGTCAGAGGGGGCAAATTCCCGGGTTTGAGGCAGATTTTCCCGGTTGGAAGTAAAAATTTCCCGGTGAGCAGGCAAAAAAGGGCAAATTTTGCATGATTTTCAAGCTTTTGTTTTTTTCCCGGTCAAAGCTCTCTGAGGGGGCAACCTGCCCCACCCCCGCCTGTTACACTATTGTTTTTGACATAATAAGTTGATGATAAAGGTGAGAATATCAACACACTAATTCTACCTTTGATTGATTATGCTCAAAAGTTATGATTTTCCTCTCAGTAGTAAAATGCATATATTTCAAAAATTGTCTCTACTACAATTTGATGGATGGGCACTTACAAGAGGTTCCATGAGACCTTCTTAGAAATATAATCTTGTGCTATAAATAGTGAAAATCAGCTATTTTCAATGCTTCATCAAGGCATGTATCCCAAACCAAGTGAAATTTGTACCTCTAAATTTAAGTGAATATAAGAGGACCCGAAATTCAAACTCCCTTTTTGTTTCATCGGCTTTGATGTATATTTACATATCTTTGCATTTTCCATTTTAGAGCAAAATCACTTATCTTGAAATGCAAAAAACCCTCCTTTGAAACGACACAGGCGTGACCTCCGAACCCACTGTGCTTTCTCGATTATATCGCTTGATGTATGCTTTGTTCTTTACTATGTTAATAGCAAACCTCACTTTAACTTTATCTAGCGTCATGGAATGTCTTGAATTCAGACCTGTTCCTTTCATTTTGAATGATTGTATTTATTTTTATTTCTTTCTTATTGGCACCACAGCCGTCCTCTTTTCCTTTGCATCCAAATGTTAGTGTCCATCTGAATACCCCAAGGGATGCAGCTTCGATCATTCCAAAAGTAATAAGATTTTTTTTGGATGTAACAGTCAAATATTGCCCATTCTTAAAGGGCTATGAAGAAGACAAACAACCATCTATATTTCCTTGCTTTATCTACATAACGGTGGGCATCAGATGATTTTCCTTGCTGCCTTCAGCATCGGGAGACAAGTAATCAATAATTGTGTACCATTGAATCATTGGGGGGGCTGCATGGAGGAAATTGTTGTGGTCTATTTCACCACTTCAAGGGGCAGCGGCATCTGCGAGTCTTATTTTCGTACTTTGGTTGCGTCTCAAATACGCAGCATTAAATTAAGATGCCGGCATACGTGTATGTTCAGCTGCCCTCAAAGATGACATTAGTACATGTGCGAAGTAATTGTGTGGACATTTTTGTTTATGGCCTGGATATGGTGATAAATCTTATAGATTTTGTGTTTAAAAAATTTTGTTTATTCAATTTTAAACACAAAGTATAATCCCTTCAAAGGGTGATATAAGAGCATTTTAAGAATGTATTCCCCACCCATACTAAGCAGCGTATACACTATGTATACATTTTTCATTGCGCGTGTAGACAGCTTGCACTACAACGCATCGCTAATATTATAACCAATATTAACTGTCCCATTGAAGCTGACCAGAGGAGAAAATAGTACGGTCTTGAGATCGAGGGTCAATAGTTTTGACTCTGGCCCGAATACATGGCAGGCTAATATTTGTTTATATACCTCTTCTACGGTATATCCTTTCAGCTGGCAGTAACGAGACTGCCCGCTAGGGCAGAAAATTGCGGGCATAAAGTTACTATACTGGGCAAAAGGTACTATACCCTGCAAAAAAAGACTATACATGAATATGCGAAAATAGTGAAACTATACCATGTCATGTGACCTTCATTTAACCAATCAAATGACAAGGAGCTTGATAGGTGACAGCAAGGTTTTGTGTATTATTGTGTATTACACTGATCTCCACCCCTGAATAAAATTCTTTTGTACTCGTAATTGTGCCTCTAATCATGAGGAGAGATTTTCGCAACTTTTTACTCTCTATTTTACCATACCAACACAAAGCACACAGTAAAAACCCTTCCTGTGCAAGTTCACCTGGAAATTGAGGATTGGCTGTCGGAAATGGTGACAGAGTAGATGACAGTATCAAACATGCACCAAAAGTCAACAGAAATGAACTGATTTTGTAATGTTAAAATGCATGGTAAGGCAAGTGACTTGGATTTAGAACCCACAGGAAGATAGGAATAGCTAGTTGTAGTGCAGCTGATTTTTAGAATAACTATAATGAATGAAACCCTTGGACTAAACTCTGCCAACCTACAAAGTGTTCAACTCTAAAAGGAAAGATGCCCACTCGAATTAACCCTTAAATGCCCACAATCTGTTTCTTGCCTATGTCCCGGAGGGAGTGAGGAATGATGGAAAAGGAAAAGAAGAAAAGAGAAAAGGTCAACAAAGTTCAGGTCGGTCTTGAACCAGGGGGCCCTTGGGGGCCCGAGTCCCAGTCTGGAAAATACCACGCACAAAAGTGTTCAACTGGCCTGGTCAGGCTTGAAACAGAGTTGGCTTGGGTTGATCAGTGCAATTATTGTTATGGTTTTAAAAATGACAGTGGTGCCCACTCAGTTAACTTATTTTTCATGTTTTGGAAGAAAAAAAATTGTGCTTTGCACCCAGTATTTTTTTTTAATTTTCCTCCGTTTACTTATTGTTAATTAAAAATACAGGGATTGTTCCTTTAATAAGCCAGAATTAGTCATATTTAAATTAAGGAAAACAACCTGAAAGATACACTTAAAGGTGCCATTTTGTGATCCGCGCACCCTACTTTTGTTTATGGTCCACTAGATATCATTGAGAAAAGTTTGTTTCCAGAATTCCCAGTTGCTTCTAATGTTGCATTTCATACTGTGACAAATATAGGGTTCACGGCCACATAGGCCCTGTGTTGTACTTTTGTCGGTTTCCGACAGAAAAATCCAAAATGACAAATTCTTCCACAGTAGATTGAATCTGTACATAAGACTAGGCACACATGCTATACTTGCAGGCCAATGGTTTTTTTAAATGCTATAAAAATCGCACCCTTTTTGAGTTAAGTTGGCAGATGAAGTTGAGGATAGATAGAGAAATGCCCTTTAAATAGCGGTATTGCCCCATATTTACAGATATTCTTAAGCTTTTAAAAGACAATTCCAAGACAAATGCGATCACAAAATGAGGAAGTTAGTTTCCAGATAGGCCTAAAACCATATGGCAGTTTAAAGCTATCCATACACAGAAGGCTGGACTAATACAGGGTAAAAAGTGATCTTGTCAATTAATTACCCTGATTGAAACCCTGTAGGGACATCATATATTTGTCTGGTTAGAGCTTGAACTTTGTCCACGAATGGATATAGTCGCAGATTCAGGAGTAGATGGTTTACTAGTAATAATATTCGGTATGGAGTGGCAATTTGCAGTGGGATGGTGGAATTTCAGCTTTTTTATACAATGTATACTGATACATATATCTTACCTTTGTAATGGGGATGGAAGGTAAAACCATGTATTGTCACGTTTTCACCCCGTCCTCCAGGAAATCTGTTTGCTGTTTGAATAGGCTTTGTATACTAGGGAAGTATTGAAAAAATTTGAAACTGCTGAAACATTGAACCAAATAAAATATTAATGGCTCTGTAGACCAAACTGGAAATTGAACAGCATGAACCAAAACACAGCAACCAACTTGTTACATCTAAAAATGCCATTCCAAGAGTAGTAATGCTAATAAAATTCCTGACGGGCCCTAAGTCGTAATTAGGGGATACACTTCCATTTGTAGGTTATGGGACCAATTCCTAGATGGTGGCGTAGTTTTATGTATTCTTGCCCGATAGGATGTGTTCCTAGTTTGGCCCTGCAGAGGAAATATATAAATATGCATTTTAATTACCCATATTTCAGCACTGAAAATATTTCTATTTCAAACTCAGCCTTAGCCGTAGGGCAGTTGAGATGGTTGTGGGGAGTAAAAGCCATATCAAAACTATTGACTCTTTGCTCTGCTTCCCCACCCCCAAGTCCCAAGTCATCTTGGTAACCTGCCCCAACAAATGCTAAACAAGAACAATGAAAATCAGCCAAATTTACCTTAAAAAATTAGGCCCAAATTTACGTCAGTGTGTGTCACCGTCACACAAATTGGCACAAAAATTCAACTTGATTAGTCCATTTCATCTCAATATTTTAGCAGAGGGAACAAAGCGACCTGATACCTGATTTTTGAGTGTTGGAACCCCCCCCCCCCACAAGCCACTGACTTCTGTATTATAACCGATAGATAGAATCAAACCAGGGTTGAAAATGAAAGGGTCAACTTTTGCACATATGGTAAGGAATGTAAGCCATTGAAAAAAAGGTCAATGGATGTGTGTGATAGGATTCTTCTGAAAGAACATATGCTCACATAGCTGTAATTTTACAATATTAGGCACTTTCCCAACCGCACACATAAAAGGCATATGGGCAAATTCAGCAGGCATACACGCAATATGGCACACCACACCCACTCACACACCCACACACTACATAATACAGTCACCAAACACTGTCTTTTATGCACAGGAGAGGTAGAGATTTCCAGACAAAATCAACAGTCACTCTCACCTAATGAACAATATATTAACTATCTGAGCCCATTCGTCCAATTTACAGTGGAAACTAATGCTGATGGCACGAATGGACATCGATGAAATCGAGCGCTGGGGGGGACTTCCTTGTTGGTGAATATAGAGAACTATATCCTCTGTGCTCGCTTGAACCGTACGCCCACCATTATGATTGCCAGTAACTTATCATACGTGAGAGGCAGGTTATCACGGAGGTTATAACAGCCTGAGCTGTTACTTGATGGTTGTTATAGTGTGGTTCACTATAAATGAAATTCACCTTTATAAAGTACATTGAGATAACACGACTACTGACTACGCAAGACCAAGGTCATCGCACAACCCAAGGTTAAAGAGACTATAGTAGCTTTTTATAATGTATTCTATAACAACTTGGAGCATCTCCTCTGACAAAAGTGTAAGTTTAAGTGGCAAAAGAAGGGTTTCATGTTCCACCTTACACAGAACAGTTTATAGATGGTGGCAGTTAGCATGATTGAATCACTCATATATTTGTGCACAGTAACAGGAATAGGTACGCATTGAAATGCAGTTATATAATGGCATGATATTTCCAAAGTTCAGTTTGGTAGATAAAATATATATTCAGCACATTGAGAGGGAACTAAGCCATTCTTTTATCTTCCCTTAACCAAAGACCACAGTTTCCCGTATTATAAATGCCGATTCCGTTTTCTTTCCGTTTTCCAATTAAAACCCGTAATTTATTCCATTCAGGGAACATTTCGATTTCCTTAATTAAAAACACAACACAACAACATTAAATAATCTAGAAACACACCAGAAAAAGTTCACACACAATTCATGCACAGGAAGTATGCCGAATTTTGCACTAGATTTACCGGCGATTTGAGTGAAATCGGCGATGATGGGCTTACTAAGGTAATTTTGGCCAGAATTTCAGGAGATTTTAATGCATTTTGACACTAAAATTAGTGGTAGGATGAATTTGAACCATTATTTTGTGTCAAAAATCGGGAGATAACTGGAAAAATCCCAGGTTTTTTCAGGACATTCGGGTTTCTCCAAAAAGTCCAAATCCGTGTTCTAAACTCGCAATTCCATGAATTTTCTCAATTTTCCGTAAAACGGAAAACTTTGGTCTTTACCTTTCCCTATTACTTTATTTTCTAGGTTCAGTGTTTTCTTTTTGCCATTTTTCAATTAACAAAATATAATTGTTAGTTTTTAATACTTCAGAAATATATTTTTATTTAAAATAATATAAATAGCAAGACGGATCACTTTAAACAGGTTTGTGTTATTTTAACACTCAGAACCTTAAGAGTAGAAAGGTTCCTTTTTCCAACTCTAAACAATGGCAATTTAACTTAGTAAGACAAAAATATCCCCCATTTTTAAACCATTTTTTGGATTTATTTTCTATGTCCTTATAAGTGCCTTTTCATTTTGCAAATTCTCATATGTGCAAATTGACATCCACATCTTACATGTAAACATGAAGGCTTTTATTTATTTTAAATTACCAAAAATATTTATTTACCATTATTTCACACATTAATTGTTGTGAACTTAAAATAAAGAATATCACATCGCAAAGTCTCTCTTAGCATGATTGACCTAAATTGAATACATCAACTAAGACAGTAAAATACATGTGATGTTTGTAACATCAAAAAGAGGTCATCTATCACCCTATCTGAAATTAGAACCATTATCAGCATGTTCATCTGCCGGCAATAGCATAAAAATAATTCCTTGCATCTATTTTTAGAGGAAAAGATAGCAATCTTATGCAAGTATGTTTGTAACATGATATCAGCATTAATGTTGCTTCCTCAACACATAGTGTCTACAAAACTTTGGGAAGCTTTTAATAATGCAAGATAAGCAATCGAAGAAGAGGACAAAATTAAATAAATGTGTCTAAACCATGCTTTGGATGAATTGTAAATTGTTTTTTTTTTTCAATTAAAATAATTTTATTTAAAGATTATCTTGCAGCAGTCTAAGAGATAAAGGTTTCTAACTTGGCATCATATCTGATCATTTTTTTGTTGTTTTTTATTTGCTTTTTTTGTTTTTAGTATTCTAAATGACATATAATTCTGATTTTGCTTGTAATTAAAAGGAATTGAACATTAAAACCAGGGCCACATAAGTAATGTTCTGTAATATAATGTTAAAGACCAACTTAGTCATTTTAAAGTCACACAACCACAAGGTGTTAAATGTCAAAAGTCATCGCTTTGTTAAAATTGGCTAGACAAATTATTGCGACCTCTATCCAACACTCTCACATCTTTGCATTTCCCCCATTAATTAGCTGAAACTAAGTCAACAAAAAGCTAAAGGTAACATTTTCTCTTTGAAAAGTAATTGGATGACCGCAATATTCATAAGATAAGGATTTGTGATGCCTGTCTGAAACAAAGTCGACCCCAATCTGATATGGACAGCTGTAGACATTTGTATGTGTGAGAAATTCATGCATGAATAATATTTATATTTTTTATGATCTCCCATGAATAGTGTTGTGGTATATGTCCTGCCGCTCTTGTTTCTTCATGCGTGGAAGGTGTTGCATCTAATAGGTATTGTTTGTGTGCCTCACTGCAATTGTGGTTGCTATTTATTTGTGGGGTTGATGTACTTTTTAATAATTATATTAAAGCAGCACAAGGCATTGTTAACCTGTATAAATTTTAAAGGCAATTAACATTTTTGTTTTCAGGAAATTGTAATCATATTGTTTTACTAAACATTTTCTTTTATGCAAATGAAGATTCTGTATAACCGTAAGGGATCTTCTACAGCTTTTCTACTTCCTCTGTTTTTTTTTTTTTTTTTTTTTTTTTTTTTTTTTTTTTTTTTTTTTTTTTTTTTGCCCCCCCCCCCCCCCGGTAAAAATTGTACTTGAAGTTTTTTGGCATGTCTAGATATCATGCACTCACACAGAAATGTCCTCATTTAGCATATACGAACCAGAATTTTTACAATTAACCATTCTGGTGTAAGCCGATCTTCTGGTATAAGTCCACCCCCATTCCAATTTCAAAGAAAATACAGGAACTAGTGTACATTTGGGTATAATTATGGACAGGGGTTATGGCGGGATACACAACATGGTAGTGATTATTCACTCAAAATCACAACATTTTAAACTTGAACTCTCTTTGAATCAATTAAAGTAACATAAAAAGGGAAGGCTTGCTTTGCTCTGAGGAAAAATAATGATGGGCAAATGTAACTTTTAATTCGAATTTTAAGTTTATTTGTCATAAGTAAGTGAGCATTATCTGGGTGAATAATAACTCTTTATTGGAATTGATGATCTGATAGTTATTCCACTCCCCAAGTTCTAGTCATTCACGGATATAAGCCCACTGCCACTTTTTTTTTTTTTTTTTTTTTTAATAAATTTTCCATTGGATGAGCTTATATGAGTGGTTAATATTATGGTACACAAGCAGTCCCCAGGTTTTGCGATCACCTGGCTTTTTTTAAAGCATCACTTGTTTGAAAACAATTTTTCGCTATTACCCGACTTGTGGGGCGCATACCCACTAACCAATCGAACTTGATCTGGCCCAGCCCAAGCTACACCCACCCACCAAGTTTCATGACCGTATGACCTCCGGCCACAGACAGATAGACAGACAGACAGATACATGTGGCCTATTATAATATAGGTAGGTGGTTTATCATGTACATTTGCAGGCATATTTGCATGCCTGTGCTTACATGCTGTCTTTTGTAGTATTTTGTAGTTCATTGTCCCCAGAACATGAAAACCAAAATTGGGATAAATTTTCCAACTCATCAGAGACTTCAAATATGTGAGCTATCAAATATTAGGTTTATAAGTGCCAATTTCTCTTGTGTAAGCTCAAAATGTAGTGTAGGTACTGATTTTTATAATGCCACTTTTTATTAGAATTCATCTTTACATGTTGTGCACTTCACAAATTACAAAGTATGCCATATTTCCATGTCTGAAAAGATACCTGATTTGGACTTCCATGTTATATCACATACTATACACAACTTCAAAAAAGCTTACCAAGAAATTACTGGATGTGGACATCGCTATCAAATTTTGGTTTAGAATTAACCATTACCAGTCATGTAACTTGACTTATCCATTCGGCTCTTCCTTTTTGAAATCCATACCACCCTAATCTGCCACAGAGGGGGTGTGTATTTCAAATGGAAGTTTTCCACTAATATCCAGTAAGCTACTGTAAAAACATTTATTTTCGCGAGGTATTTAATTTCGCGAATTTCGCTAGAACTTCAAATTCGCGAAATTAAAAACTCGCGAAATAAAACCATAGCCTGATAGAATGTCCCCTGATAAAACACAGTGTAAACACCATTGAAACTTCAACTCAACATACAAGGTTAATTACCACCCACTTAAACAAAGCTTCTTTAATTTTAAGAGGTTTTTCATCCACATTTCAAGTCCCGTAACTTATACTTTAATACTGGGTTTGTCATTTAAAACTTATCTTCGCTTCCCGAACCCCTAAACAATTGTTCATTCGTCATTTTATTCATGTGTTTAGCGGGTGTATTTTCGGAAAGCCGCATCCACTATTAATGTTTCACACGACCACACACAGCTGAAATTCCTTTTTCAACCGATTGGAACCGTGTGCACTCATATTTAAAAACAGGGCGGCCTCGAATTATCATAATGGGTGCTTGCATCTTATTTTCGTTTGGTCATTACGGGACAGAGGCCGCCAGTTTTTTTTAGCTTTTATCAGTTTATAGAATCTTGTTTTTTCCTACCCAGCCTAGATTACATAGTAGGCCGAATAGTGACAACAGTTCGGGGGGTCCGCCAGCAAATGCGCTGTAGACGATCGTGTCACCACAACACAAATGATTTACCAGGATGGTTTACAGGGACGCTTGTGATTTGAAGTTCTTACCTTGCCAGTACACTTGCCCGGACATTGCTTAAAATAGGAATTTCAGAAGTACTGATCTACACTGACGTTTTTGCTGGCCATGTGAGTGTCGGATACATAATTTGTAAGGTATAAGTAAGCATTTTAACAATAGGTTTTGCAAATTGGTAGTAAATAAGTACCAAGGAGGGAGTTCAAAATTTGGCAGACTTTGCGGACACTTTTAGTGTCAGTAAAACTTTTTGAATCGCGAAATTAAATCCTCGTGAAAATGTCGGCTCTCGGCAATTCACGAAATAAAGTACCCGCAAAATTAAAGTGTTTAACAGTATTCCATCAGGAACCAATACATCCCTTGGGAAGACTAAACTGGAGTCCTCCACAGAGGGGGTATGAATTTCAAATGTAGTTAACAAATGGGCTATTCCATCTAAAATTCATACTCCCTCTGTGGAAGGCTATCTAAACCTTCTACAGAGGGAGTGTGGATTTTAAATGTAGTTAACCAATGGGCTATTCCATCTAAAATTCATACTCCCCTGTGGAAGGCTAGCTATACCTTCCACAGAGGGAGTGTGGATTTCAAATGTAGTTAACGAATGGGCTATTCCGTCTGAAATTCATACTCCCTTTGTGGAAGACTCTACCTCATAAATCTTCCACAGAGGGTGGTATAAATTTCAATTGGAATCAGCTGTGGCTTATTTGCTAGGAGGTAAGCTATAGTTAGTGAGCACTTAGGGCCTCAGCTGTGATTGTGCTGTAACGGCAGGCTTTCCTTGATGAGCTTTGTCAGCTCTGTGTCCCGTAATCTTATATATTGCCGATTTGTTATGTGGGGGAACTGGGGATGATTTTTATCACTTGAAGTAGGATTTTTTTGTGTCCGTTTCAAAACTTGCCTGCTGTGAACGTGGTATTTTGATCAGGTGCATAGCAAGCCCGGTCATTCCAAGCGGGAAAGATCCCGGTCAGTGCAAACATTTCTCGATCAGGCAAAAATGTCCCGCTCGCAGGACCAAAGGGTGAAAAATGGCTGATTTAACATGAATGCCTGCCTGTCTTTTCCTTCCTGAATTGCCCTTATAAATGTTTTTCTGAAGGGCTCTGCCCCTCCCGCCATCCCACTGGCTACACCCTGATTTTGATAGGTTTCAGCATATAAAGTGATTCAGATTTTAGTTATACATTGATGGGTTTTACCATTGCTTATTTTCGGAGAGGAAATGTTTGATCTTAAAGAAAATATCCCAAGGAGGTCTAAAATCATATTTATAGTTTTGTCAATTTTGTAAATGAATATTCAAAATGCACTCTATAGCAAACTATTTTAGTGGTATTAATTTTGTGATTTCTACAGTATTGTTTAATTTGCAACATGACTCAATATTTTAAAACTGATCAAAATGAAAAGATAATATTTTGATTTTTCAAAGCTTTTTTTTTTTTGGGGGGGTAAGATCAGTGAATTTTCTGTATATTTGTTTTAAAAAAATGTATTAAACACTGATTGGGTAAAAGTAAGCTGAAACCTGTAAAGGAACTTGATTTTCTCTGAGCGAAAATGAGCACTGTTATGGGAAGATGTTGGAATGATGATTGTTACTTGAGAGCACAACCTCTGAATTTGTGTATGCTCCATGCATGGTAATTTACTGTAATTAGCACAAGACTGAGACAATAAAATGTGGGGAATGCTACAATTATGCCCTCCATTGTTTCAATTTCGTACAATTTCACTTCTAAATGTAATCGGATAATAGATTGGTGCTTTAATTAAATTTGGTTTAATTGTCAAGCGCTTTTGTTTTGTATCAATTGACACTATACTTGAATACTTGTTGTTGCCACCACAGCTGTTTGACCCATGCAAATTGTCCTTTTTAGTTTTTAGAGGCAATTTTAAGCTGCGTGGCACCACAATTTGTGACACTCTCGGCATAAATTGCAGAAAAATCCAGTGCAGGAATCTTGCCATATAGCCCCAAGGTCGAGGATTGGTATGTTTATAGTGGGGCCGCTTCTTTATGCACTATCAGCATATGAAATGTTTTAGAGACAGACATTTTCTAATAATATAATATTTGCCCACAACGAAATGTCAGAATTTACACAGGATGGAGTCAGTGAAAATAAAATAATCAAATTAGTGTTATGCAAACAAATGCTATTTAGTCTGGTTTTGCTATAATAAATGAGGCTTTCAAACAGCTGTGATAGCACAACCACACACATACTGAGCTTGGAGTTGTTCTGGATATAACTGCGGGCAAAAGGATGCTCATTTAAATGATCAGTCATAGCCTTCCAACAGAATCTATCTCCTGTAACAAAATTGTTCCGATTACCAAGGAGGGTAACTTCAACCATGCAATTTTGCTCTTCGAAATCACTTTCGAATCAATGACACGTCCCGTACAACATGCAAAATCTCTTATTTCCGACGGAAGATTAGTTAATGCTTGATTAGTTAAAAGCGTGGGTCCACTATACACTTAATTAAGATAACGATGTGCGTAGCAACACCAGTAGGAAACTAACGAAGATCGAAACAAGCACGACACCGGAAATCCGGGCCCTAGGGATTTCAACCGTCACGCATCACACTTCGGCTTAACAACGAACGTGCGTACCACACTAACAGGAAACTCTATCGAAACAGCTGCCCTCTTCGTCGAAAGAGCTGTTTTGCTTCGTTGAAAAACGCGATTTAATCTTCGTCGAAATAAGGGAAGTGCGTACAGAGCACTAATAAACGTTCAGATTTTTTAATCTCGTAACGGCTTCGTCGTAAATAAGAGTATGTTTGGTATTGGTACGGGGTGCATCGGTACATGTTTATGTATTTCTTCTAGCATACAGAGTCATGTGCAGAGGGTTAAAGAGTTCAAGTAGATCGTGGAGGAAGTGAAAGAAGCAATGGCCCCTAAAGAAGGCCTCTCCTTGCCTCATCCTTTATTCTTCCATGCATGATAATGATCATTGATAACTTAGGCCTTAGTTCTTTAGTGCTGCCAGCCAAAATGACTAATGCAACAGACTACAATACCATCTGCTGTGCTGAGTAGACTAGCTACTAGTAGAGGTAGAAATGAAATTGGTGGTTGTTATTTGCCTATGGTGAGAAATGTTAGACCTATATTGTTCTCCCAAATATACCATGATGGAATACTTTAGTTGGTACACAGTTCATAAAAAGTTTTATATTTATTAGTCATCTGTAGCCATGGGTCAGATAATTGAGTATTCGATACTTGCTTTCAATCATGATCATGTTACTAAGTTGGTTTGGGACACGTAAAGTGTTTAAAATTTAGTCTTACTAGCAAGCATGCAGTTCTGTGGTTTCCATACAGGCATGGCTATGTAGCGAGTGACGGATTATACATCGTCTCTCAAAAGATTAGGTACTATTTCATGTTGGGGCGGCAAGTACAATTTCGAGGGGTTGACCAACAGAAAGAACTGTAACTCAGCAGGCTGATGAGATATTTACGAATTTCTTTAATTCTGCTGTCAACATTAAAAATGTTCTTTGTTACTACGTTTATATGTTTGTTACAATACCATATATGAGCTTTATGAGATGTTTACATTTTGAAGTAATGAATAGATTTGCTTAGATAGAAAATATTAAAGCATCACATTTCTCAAAAGGGCAGGTATTCAAGGGGCAGAATTACAGTATTCTTATATATTTCTTTCAGTGCTGTGTACGTCCTTCTGTTTGTGTCAACCCTCGAAATGAACTCATGGGGAGAACCCAAATTGTGTAATCTAAATGTTATTATAAACAATTAATTTTAATCCAGATTTCGCACAGTTCTAAAAAAAAAAACGAAAAACAGTGACTGTCCCAGCAGAATTGAACACAGTACCTCCAGCACAAAACGCGGATGCCCTAACCTTGGCCAAACTCTCTGTGGAAAGGTTTTTGCTGCGCTTGTGTAGAACGCTGCAGGTTAAAAGGTTCATCCAGAAGTTCAGAGTGTTCAGTCCAGGGTTTTTTTAATGTTTAAGTTTCGCTTTAGAAACCAGGCATGGCCATAGTGATTTATTGGGGGGGGGGGGTGTGGTACTTTAAAAAATACTTTTTGGTAAAAGTGGACCTAACCTGTTAAAACTGGTTCCTTTTTTTTTTTTGGAGCTTTTTGAAGCATTTCATCCAGCCAAAGTGAAAGTTCTGATCCTTGTCCAAATTTCTTAAATTGTTGATAATTTTTGATCAAAAAATCTAGGTCAAAAAGTGTACGGCTTTGTTCGCGACATCTCCTGCTTACAAGGTCGTTGGAACCAGTTTTTTAAATCACCAATACGCAATATCCACGAAATAGCTTTAGGATTAGGTGTTCTACTTGTTATAAGGCACTTAACTTCTAAATCCATTAAAATTCATGTGTAATGTGTACTGTTAATGTTCGCTTGGCAATTTCATGATGTGAGCAACTGCGGGCAAACCCGTCAGCATGCTAAAGCAGAGCAAGATCATTATGGCCTGTCTCGAAAGTAAAGCCTAACATACTAATACTAATTGAACTATGGTTAGTTGAAATCGAATGCCATTCTCATGTTACTCGTTTACACAGACAAATAAAGCAGTGTTTACAAAATGGTATGTGCGAACGCTGTTTTGTTCAAGGCATCACAAGCAGCAATGTCATCCAGATAATAAAATAATCTATTTTGTGAAAGATATCTATTCTCTATTCAGAGAATAGCTCGATAAATATTTTTACACTTAAACGATTTTAAGTTTATAGTGAAACTGGTCATATTTTATGGATGTTACATTTTGCGATGTAGGAATATAAAACAGAATGGACTTTACCCCTTCACCAGCACTCACGTCTGTCTTCACACGCATCGTTTATATTATTCGTCATGAAGACCCGGTTCGCGGGGCTCTATCTCGCCAATAGACAACCTACCCATTGTATGGGCAACACACCTCTTATTTGCGAGAAAGGAGGGCGCGGCTTTTACTTTGTGCAAGGTATTCCTCTCATTGACATCCGATGCCCTTCTATTCTTTAAGTGCATGCGCCCTTTGACATTTTGTTGCTTTCTCTGGTGTGTGGTGATTCCGGGTGTGGGACTGATTGTCTGTAGATTGATTTGCGCACGATAGAATGGCTAATTACACGGCCTAGTCATCAACAAGTTGTGATTATCGCTGATTACGGCGCTTTATGGGTCATCTTTGTGTCGCTGTCGAGATTCAGTGTAGAAAGTTGAGGTTGAAGAGTAGTAGAATGTGATTGCATTCACTATATGTCGCGACGTTGTCATGCATGCTATATGCAATACTCTGTCGACTATGGTACGTCAACTCTGCTTTCACACATGATTTTGGTGCATTGTATTCTAGTGGGCGGCTAATTTCAATCATTTTATGAATCTTACGTGTGGAGGTCCTGCGTTAAGGTAATATGTTAAAGATATTGATTCACAATAACTCGATATTTGTATCTCGCTTAAATTTACGCACAAGTTCAAAAATTAAATGTGTTTGGTGTACTTCATTCAGATGTGTCTTTCTTGATTCCAGGGGGAGGGGGCACTCAGCATTAGTCACATATGAATTGATAGGCCTATAGTGTAAGGCTGGTCACTTCAACCCAGGGTCATTCGTAACATGTAGATCTCAAAAAAATAGGGGCCTTTGGGTGAGAAACAGCTCAAATTTCTCCTGCAAGTCAGGGGTGTTTCAGTGACAAATTCAAAAAAAATGGTGACTTTGGTTGTGAATTTTTTTGCAAATTCTTCTAACATAGGGGATTCTTTTGGGTGGTAGTGGTAAAAATTTTCAAAAAAAATGTTGGGTCTTTTTGGGAAAAATGTGAAAAAATGTGAGGTCTTTGGGTGACAGCGATGCTGGAAAAATCGGGGTGTAAACGAGTTTTATATAGCGCGTCACCAGTGTCCAAAATGGTGAGGCCGCTCCCCCCGCGCTTTATTTCTCTATATTTAGCGGTGTAAATTATTTTGAACTATTATCTTAAATATGAGCGCACATATGGGTGACTTTCTCGAAACACACACACATCATTTGTTGTACATTAGTTAGTGGTTTTGCTGATAAGCACACTGTGATATTTAGTTAATGAACTACTCTAAAAGAAATGACTGGAACATGAAATCGATAATAGAATGGGTCAAGTAAATGGAGCTATCAACCTATAATAAATATTATCAACTGAGATTTCCAATCATCAGATAGATGGAACATCATACTAGGCGGTAAAAGCAGGATCTGAAAGTATACATAAATGCACTTTATCCTGAAAGTCCCCGGGCCTGATCAGTATTGGGTCTATTCAGGGTTAGCCAAAGGACCGCGATATTTGTGAACTTATAAGATAACGGGGGAAAATGTGCTAATTCCTATTTTTTTGCTACTCTCAAGTCTGTAAATTGATACCAAGAATAGGATTCACAGTGAACACGACACTTACATTTTACAATGCTTGGAAGGCATATAAACCACACATTGGATGTGGCTGACAGGCCAATCCAGGAAGCCATCTTGAAAGCAGCGGTTGTGTTGGGACTAATTTGAATGGAACATAATCAGTGATTGCTTGTGATGTTGTCATGGAACAAAATTTGTTTATTCAAATACATATAATGTGGTGACACAAATCGTTCCACTTAGACCATTGCCAGTAATTATGAAAATTAGTTACAATCGTCATCACTTTCCTGGAATCTAGGTTTTTGGAAATTTCAAAAATTACCCCTGTCATTACACCTAAATTAAATTTAAAGTTACGGGGAATGGCAATATTTTTGTTCATTGTTCGCATCTCCTTTTTTGATGGTCTAATTTTCATCTGAGTGTGCCAGCTCATGTTGTGTGTTGATGTATTCATCCTCGTAACTCAAGAATGCTGTTTATCGGTCTAATCTGGGACCAGCTTTAGGTATATTTTGTGACGTCCGATAAAAAATGACCCCTAATTTTTACCAAACTTATTTGGGGAAAGTAGTCCTATTTGTTTTTCAGAAAAGCAAATATGTCCACATATTTTAGCATAAGTATTCCAAATTTAGCTCAAATCCTCAAAATTTAAAAATTACATTTAACCCAGTTTATTATACATAAATTATGCCTTTAACCATCATTATACCAGTGAACTGAAAATGAACGACATTTGCCTGTCCCACAGCATCTCTCTCCCATTGATCCCCTTCCCCCAGGCTTACAAACCAGTTTTGGCCACACTGCATATTATCTAGTGTAATGAGATGAAGTGATGTGAACACATATAAGCAAAAGTGAATCGGCAGTTACCCCGGCCTCTCATCCTTAATCAAAACTGATCACTCCCTCTAAGTAGCCACATGCTACTTATGCCCGATACCTAGATGGGTCTAATCCAAGGACGTAGACAGACAGTAAGACTGAATTATTTATCAAATGCCAAGGTCTGATCTAGTTCACGTACACCATGGAACACTTGGTTTCAAATTTTAAGCTTCCCAATTCTCCTGCTTCCTTTACCCCACATTTTATCCGATCCTCAACATCATATGATCTGATCGGCAAGAAGGTTTGAAGTTTATCTTGTTTGGTCAGCATGACAATGTGGTGAATTTGATTCAACAGTGAAATAATGAGTATGATAATTGACTGTGTACACTGAGGGAAGTATGTTGCTAAGCCAACAGCTAGTAGGGTTTGTCGAAACTTGAAAGATGGGATAGGAAACTGTTTTGGAATTCTCAATGAATGTTTACTTTTCTCAAATGTGTCAGATGGTGGAAAGGATAATATAGCTATTAACTGCCATTGGTAGTCTGTAAAATGTACACTTAAATGAAAATTTGTTGATTGTCTACAATAGCTGCCTTCCACTAATCTAAATGTGCATAGCACTAATAAAAACAAGGTTTTATTTAGCAATGTTGAAATCAGATTTTAGAATTCAGAATGAAAAGATAATAAATTGTTTCTAGAACATTGCAGATGATCAATTTTATATGATATATTTAAAGTTTACCTAGCAAGATGATCTGTTATCACAGCATGGTCCTTATTTTATTTTTCAATTTGATTTTTCTGCTCCTAATTTGGAAGGTGGGTTTATTTTGGCCAATTGCAATATCCTCCATTTATTAAACCGAAACAGCTGAAACCACTTTTTGCAAACCAGCAATTAACACAGAATTTCCATCAATCTTTCTTCCAACCGTACAATGCAAGGGAGGTTGAGCTATCCGGAAGAGTCATATGCATAGGCAGGTTGTCTGTGCAGGTTTCAAAAGACAACAAAAAACATTATTCATTAATTGTAATCTATAGTTGTTCATTTCTAATAGCACTCTGCCTCTGGCTCTTGAGCGAACCTTGATGTCATGTGGTTCTGAATTTTCTACATCTATTCATTTTGTTGTCACTCTGTACTAATGCTGTGGGCCCCATCACAGTGTGCATATTTTAAAACTTTGTAGTTAATCAAGGTGACACTTTCAGCTTAATATGGAACAAGTATAACATTTGCAGGGTTAAAGATCTTGTGCAATTAATGACAACCAGTCTGACAGGTTGCCAGTCTTGATTTCGAGCAACTTGCTCCGATTTTTTACAATAATAGCCCTGGTTGTCCCTGCAAGTACGTTTCGGGTCTTTGGACTATAAAATTAGCCCCATGCTGGTATTCTGTGTATTGTGGTCTGATGAGTCTTGTGTGTGTCTTGTAAAAATCACTGATGTTGATCACTGTATCCCTATAAGTGCATATACTTGGATGATTTCAATGGGATTTGGAGAGAAGGAGCTTGTTTAGAGTCAACATTTTTGCTGCACCTTGGGGTCAACCCCCCCCCCCCCCGCCCCCCCCTCTCAGAGTCATTTGTAACATGAATGTATCTGTATTAAATCGGTCACTGTATCACTATCTTGAATGACTTTCAAAATTTAATAGGACTTGACCGTAAATAGGACAAACAGGCCATTTCCAACCAGAAGCGCCCCATTATTTTAAACCCAGTTTTTTTGCTTATTTGGAATGCTTATTAATGTAAGAGATCACACCCGAAGTTAGTAAGCCGAATAGCCATGTTATGTAATAAAACTATTAAAATGATTTTAAATTTTGTCGGTGTTGTTCCAATACAAACCTTTGAAAAAAATTTCTTTGGTAGGTGTTATAAAAACCAATCAAGTCAAATTGCAGAGAATTTGTATTCTCAAAAATCTCCTCCGTCCTTTTTAGGATAAGTCAAATATAGGTATCACTATAAATGTACAATCCAAGCAAAAGCATGTATGGATCAGCCTTTTTTAAGGCTACACTGTAATCATAACATTTAAGTTAAACCTTGCTGCCTATCACAAACAGGAAACATGTGTTTTTTTACACTATAATAGCATAGCACAAAAAAGCACCACAAAACAGTGGCCGAGGAGGCCAGGGTATCGTGCTGCGTGATTGACATGTCCCAGTCCCAGGTGATTAAAGCTAAGCACCTAACCTCACCTAAGGAACTTATGAGTAATTATGAGGGGAGATTGTTGAATTCAGAATTTTAACTACATGCAACATTTTCATAGAGTGCTTTCACATGTTTCAAAGTCTTTACATTTATTTTGCTGCCGGTAGAATACGCAAGCTGCCATAAAAATTCCCTAGCATTCTCATACCCTTTGGGGTGGTGCTCAATGAATGTTATTCGTAACCTCTCCCCAATTTTGTGTACCTGGGTGACACACCGCACGGTAAGTGCCTTGCCCAAGTGCAACAACCCATGGGCTGCAGTTAGACCCAACTCATGACCTTCAGATCACGAGTCTGCTGTTTTTTTCGCACTGGACTACACATGTCCCCACAAATATTTGTGAGTTCACCTCTTGCATTTGCTGAAAAAATGTCCCCTTGTGATACTGATTTTTTTTAATTAAAAATGTGGTTTTTTTTCTGAAAATAGTTTTTTGGAAAAAATGTTTCCCAGAAATTTTCCCCTAATGTTATATCGATCAGTCCCTAAGCTTGCAACATACCAAGGCAAGTAGTGGACATGTTACTTTATTGTACGTTGGAGTCAGGGTACCCTTCTGAACAATATATTACTTTCTTTCTGAAAGATTTTCATTTTCCCCATTTATTCTCTCTCTTTCCTGATCATACTGCTAGTCGTGTCAAAGAGTAGTGGTCCCACTCTTTCATTTGTGATGTAGACATTTTTAAGGTATACCCTTTAGAGTCAAACATCATCACTGCACCAATAAACACAAATATGGCAATAGCAATTTTTCATTGATCACTTTAGAAAATAAATGAAGTTCAAAGCTACAAAATATCAAAGGCCTAAACGTAAGTAAATATGAAACCAATATGACTTGATATCCACTGTTTGTTCTTCATGTTCCAGACAGCAGGAAAATATCAATTTTGAGGATAAAAGGATTATTGTTTGTCTTATATAAGAACACTGACAAAATTAGAGAAGGGGAAAAGTTATACCCCGAGTTGCCTCATGGCGACCGATACATTTGAACCCAAAGCATTTTCGTCTGTCAACATTATGTAGCCTATCCTTGCACTGAGATAGAAATTGTAGAATATGGCTTGGAAAATGCTCCACATTTTTCTGCTTTGCAATCACAAAAGTAACAAAATACACTACTGTCATGCTATAACTCCTGTTCAGTGTTAAAAGGGGGTTTTTGCAACATGACCCCATTCTTTTATCACTTATATTCTGCACATTTTGGTCTGAGGAGAAGCTCTAAGTTGTGCCAAAATAACTGTAGCTACCCGTCTATATTTACTTTAGGGTTACATTATGACCTTGGTCTTCACAAGTGTTATCTCCAATGTAGCATTATCAAAGGTCAGTTCCATCTTATATGACCACGCTATAGAGGTGCACGCATGTCTGCTCTCGTTTAATTAAAGTATGAAGTAAGCCCTAGGGAATTTTATAATGTATTACACTGGGAGGTTAACAGCTTAAAAAGGAATTGCCAGTGTTTGGCGAGTCACACCGCTAATCTATATGTTCAGGTTCAGCTCAGTGACCTGGGCTTGCTGTATTTTGATTTGTGGTATGCTAGAATCATAGCTTGGTAGTATATTTTTGTAAAACAGGTATTTCCATATCATCTTTGGTCAATGATTTGGACTTATTATATTGTTCTTGATCAGTGTAGTATTTAAGGGGCAATCCGATCCACAGCCTCGTCCGCCAACGTAACTAAAAAACAAGTTGGGATTTTTTAATATATCAATGCTCTGAACCGTTGGGCCTATTATAGTATGTGTGCCTAATCTTACCAAAAAATCATCTATAATCTACTGCTGGGAAGAAGTTGTAATTTTGTATTTTCTTCCGTACATATACAGAATTATGTACAGTGCCTATGGAAGCATCATGATCAACATTTATTCATACACGGGTCGTATCAACTGAATTTGGGAAATATCCTTTTCTTGGAATGCTCTAATGAAACATAAATAAACAACTGGGTGCTAGATCACACATCACTTAATGACAAGTATGCGAAGGCTCATTTGCCAATACAATCAGTCCTGTTAGTTGACCATTCATGTGACACCTGTATCTTCCAGTTGCTTGCCATTTGGCTAGCCTGTTGTGTGAGGCGTGTCAGAGGTTTCCTCCTCTCATGAGCATCACCATTTATATCAAGTAGTGTGGTGGACATCACAGCAGTGCCTGCATTGATTTTCGCCCGCCACGCTGCTCGCTCCTCATTAGTGTATTTTTTATTTAATGGCGAGCAGTATTCTCCAAACGGACATTTAATTGATTTATGCAAATGAGTCATTGAAGTGATTTTGAATTTTACCTCATTGGATGTGTATGTAGGTGAATATCTTTTTTGGGGTGTATGGTCACTAGCTTGAAGCTAGGTTTAAGGGACACTGTGGAAATTTTTGTGTATTTTTCTGGTGTAATTTAGACAATCCAATATGTTTGCCTTGTTGCGTTTTGCTTGCATGTTTAGTGACCATGTCGATAATACACTACATGCCCTAGATTGCTGTGTTTACAAACTTACCTTGGGGTGGCAGTTTTGAGCCTGGTTGTTTTTTTGTGCGAGGGTTTATTATTTGAATTCTTATTTTTCTCGTGACAATCTACCACGTTTGAACACAAATGGGACCCATTTCTAAGCCAAAATTTGTGCCCAACACATTACCAAATTAAAAAAAACAAATACCATTCTAAACCTAAAATACGCATAAAATAGAACAAAATTGGACCCCCTTTGACCTTGCCGTACTATACTCAGCTGAACTCACAACTTCTTCAGCGGCAACTCTGTCACCAAGCTTCCCATGAGCTAGGAAACAAACAAATGGTGTTTTAAGATTTTGTGTTATTACAAAAGAATTGAACCCAAATAAATACATTGAAAGGCCTGGCCTATGAAAGGTCGCAAGTTACACCATAATCTTAATTGTAAGGGGGTCAGTGGTTGGGTTTGAAGTACTGGATCTACAGTGTACCTTAAAACTTGCAATAGAATAGCATGTTGGAATTGGCAAGTAGGGCCCTATAGTGTTCATGAGTCACCAGTGAAGTTGGATTTTTACTGATTTTTTTCCAGTATACATTGTCTGTAAGGGCGGGCCCCAAAACACCGGGTGAATGCGAAAAGAGTCAAACTATTTTGGTTGCACACACTTGATCAATTCAGATGTAATGGGTACACTCTGAAATTATGGCAGGAGAGGTGGAAATAAGCTAAAGACCAAAGTTTCCGTTGTTTCAAAATCACTGATTCCATTTTTTCCTTTTCCAGTTTCTAATTAAGTCTTAATTTATGTAATTCTAGGAGTGAATAATTTCAATTTTCTTACTAAAAACACAACATTACTTACCTAAGAAATGCAAAAAATATTACCTTTGGAAGTAATGCCAAATTGGCAATTAATATTGCATTAAATATAATAAAGCCCTTTTAAGGTAATGTTGGTCCAGAATTGATAGAATTTCAGGGGATTTTATACTTTTTGAGAGTAAAATTAGTGTTAAGAATGAATTTGAAACCATTGTGTTTACAAAAAAAGTGTGTAAAAAAATGGGGGAGCTAAAATTCAAGTTTCTCCTTATTTTCATCCCTATCTGTACTGAATGTAATAACAGATGCATATTAACCCGAGTTGTTTGTTTACCTTTATATTTATGATATGTGGCATCATCATCAGGCAAAACCTAAGTATCCCAGCCCAATATTGACAGGAAATAAATGATAGGATAGTGTAACAACAAAATAAATTGCAAGAACACAGGATACAAGGCATAAAAATAAGAAATAAATAAAGGCTAGATAATGGAAACAATGAACTGGTAGAGAATATGGGATTGAACAGCTATGGGAATTGATCACTACTTGTAGACTAAAGGTGCAACAAGAGATTTCCCATATCAGGTGTCCCCTAAAAAAATGAAGTACTGATTTTTGCCCTGATCTCATTGCCCTTTAAAGGTCCCAGGAAATGCCAATAGAATTGACGTGGTTGTGTCAAGTCTACAAGAGGGACCAGAACGCATTCAATATTTGGGTTGTGCTTACAATCATTTTTTTGGTATCATTGATTTTTCAGAGATAATAGAAATTCCAGGTGAATGTTGTGAATCTAATATTCATACACTGACTGAAAATCAATAGTTTCATCACTAATGATGTCCACTTAGTGAATTCTTTTTTCTGGCCTGTTTAATTTTGAATCGAATGTCCCATAAAGATTTGGAGTAGGTTTATCATCTCATTTCCTCTGACCCTTTAAAGGTGGGTGGTCTAATTAACAACTTCCCCCTCCCCACCCCCTTTTTACCATCATAACAGTGAGTAGAAGAAAGTTTCATATTTTACTATTACCCCAGTGAAATTTAAAGCCCAAAATTTCCCTTTTTGTTAAACATCTCTAAATTACAAACACACACTGTCATATTGGCCAATTTAGTCTGTAGTAGTACAACATTATTGTAAATATTTGATCCAGCAGTTTTGACTGATTTTCCAGTCAAAATTTTGTAATTGGATGTTTTAGGATATACTTCCAACGTGAATAGAAACCCAATGAAAAATTTGGACCATGATCAGACACCACCCACCTTTAAGAGTCTCTGATTTGGACATTCCTTGACGGAGCTTATGATGGGCATGAGGACTTGGGGATATGGTCAAGCTTGGAAGGAAGGAGCCACTCGTAAGGAAACGAACTATTACTCCATATAGCAGTGGAAATTAGAGCACTCATCTAATTGCAAATAATTTACTATGGTCTGAAGAGGCAAGTTTGTTTTTTAGAGTAAAAAAAAACCTTTCACTTACAGAAATATGACTGCAAATTATGTGTCAGTTTCTTGAAACATTTCTGGTTAGTCTGTTAGTGATAAGATCAGCTAAGTGCTGGCCAGCTTATGTGTTGAATATCAGTTAAGTATCTGGCCAGCGTATCTGATCACAAAGTTCCCATGGCTGAGTGTTGTGGCATAGGTCTTACACAGCAGAGTTAGTTTTGATTCTCAAGAGGGCCACCTTTCACATTTTCTCTAAAATTCACGATCGTGAACCCATTAAAACTAACGTATTATAATATTGCTATTTTCTATCATTCAGTTTGCTCAAGCAGAGATCTGTTTAAAGGAGAACCCGTACAACGAATAATATTAAACAATATACACTATAAAATAATTATTGACCACATATCGAGTGGTTTCATAGAAAAACGTAATTATATAACCCTAACAATGAATTAAAACCATCTAGTCTGACCATGTACTATTTAAAAATCGCGCTAGTGTATAACGTGTTATGCGATACGACCGGCACGTTTAGGTCATACATGCCATAGGAAATACACATTATGAAAGCATCATGTGTGAAGATGTATGACGCTACTGTGCCGTCCGTATCGCATAACACAAATACATATCCCATATACAGTAGCGCGAATTTCAAATAGCGCATGGTCAGACAAAATGCTTTAATTCGTTTTATGGTTAGTATAATTCCGTTTTCCCATGAAACCACTCCATATGTGTTCAATAATTGTTTTTATAGCGTATATTGTGTAAGTTATTCTTGATACAGGTTCTCCTTTAATACTTTTGATAAACTTGGCTTTATTTTTTATTTTTTTGATTGAAATGGGTAAACGTGATTTGAATAGACTGTGTGGCCTTATTCAATCGGGTACACCTAATGCAAAGGGTTACAAAGCACTGGACTTGCATCCTACTACACGCAAAGAGCATGCAGTCATATTGCAAACAAGCGCAAGGAGTCTCAGGTTTTATCGGCTGGTCAGTATAGATCCATTGCTAAACCGAGGTTGCCTAATTATTTTTGAATGCCTTTTTGCTATCAGAAAAATGAAACTTCCAGCTCAAAGTGTTTGAATGCACAAAAAAACACACACAGCACGCCCACGTGAAACAATCCATAGTGTTTGAGTTGTGAGCACGTGGCTTCATAGATTGGTTTAGTGCAACAGCCATGAATAAGTAATGAAAAAGCAATTAAATATAGCCGAATGATTATTATGTATTCAGCTATAAGACAAATTAATACATGGACCTAATGGACTGAATTAGCCAAGTGCTTCCTTTCTTTACATTTTGAGCATGGTTTCGAAACCTTACTCGCATAATGATTTGAGTGCCATGTTTTGAACGCCACCTTTGAGTAACAAAATATTCTTAAGTGATGTTAACTTGAAGAATTTATAAGAAGCACTTGACAAGCATTTCAGGTCCATCTCATTTAATATTTAAACCAATTAAGTACTTCAATTAAACATAAACCAAGATAAAATAGCTAGGTGTATTTTTTATCAACATTGAACATTAAGGAAAATTACCCATCGTTTTAATAATCGAAACAATATGTTATGGATTGACCATTATGAACAACCTTATCTATCTTCACTTAAAGGTTAATTTTAGCCTTAGTACACATACAATGCAGACAGAGATATATTGAAAGTCTTAAGTTACCTCCACTCAAGTTAGACTACCAAAAGAACAAATCAAAAGTGAAAGCAATTGAAACAACCATCGGTGGGAGGAAATGCCGGAATACAAACAGTGTATCCATAACATGGCCTCATCATCCATTAATAATAATTGGATTATTGCATGGGCATAAAGCATATGTGTTAGAATATAATATACACGATGATGTGATTAAGAGGTATATGGATAGGTAATGTTATCGAGGAAAGCGCACGTCAGGTCCGTCAATTGCAAAATTTAATTTGGGGCTATGTAAATGTCAATTCAATCAAGACATGGGTTTTTGCTATAAGTTTGTTTCATCCTACAAGCATCTTCTAGAGGGCTTGTAATCTGATGAGAGCAGAGAAATGTTATTAATTATACTCAATCTATCAGCCGTTGTTAACCTCCCATTGCTTGTAAAGAAGTACCTTTTTGCCCTCAGTCGTAATTTTGTTTCAAACTATAGAATGTGATTGGCTTTTGTATCCATACATCTTTCAGGGGTTAAATGATCTATTAATGATCTAAGAAGGCTTCTTATTGAAATCAAGAGTATCATTCATCTTAAATCAATTTGCTGTTGATGATAAACTTCCAACATGCACCAATTGATTCTGATTTTCCTTGCTTTATTCATTCTGGTGGAAATCTTGGTTCGTTGAAGGATCACAAGAAACCTCAGGATAAAGTTGGTAATCAAATTGCTGACCCCATCTTAATTCTCAAAAAAGTAACTTTTGTAAATCATCACAGAACCCAAATATTAATATTATTGGGTTTAATTATGGTATGCAATTTCCAGCAAGGAACCATTCAAGATCAGATTTAGTGATGGCGGATAATCTCATTATGAACTAGGACAAATTTAATAACAAAATTCTTTTTGCTCTCTACCTTTAATACCATTTGTACTGAAAAGATTCAATCTGTGCTCTCTCCAGTGCATTGTAGCAAACATTGCCCTTGTCATGACATTCCAGATTGTTTTGCCCTGACTGTTGTGTTGTCTTATTTTATTCACATACAGGTCTAAAGAGATGGGATATAGACGCAGCTGCTACCGAATTCAACGAAGTACTCCAGGGAGCTGCCTCTTTCGAATCCAAGAAAGCTGATTGGTTACGTTTAATTACGCCGATTGTCCAAGATATGCGCCGATATTTTTGCCCGCAAATCTGCATTCTCTAGCAAGGGTTGCATTATTTAAGCAGGGAATTTCCAAATTGTACAGTTATTTACCGTCGAAATCTACATTGATATGACTACATTATGTAACAACTGTGGAATTACGAGAAATGCTTGTACTGTGCACGTGTGTATCCTCTTTGCAAAGGCAATACTAAAATACCCAGGATTATATGATTTGCATTTTGGATACTACAAATGGTAGTTCTTAATGCAGTTCCAGCGGCAATTTGTGCCTTGATATTGGTAATAAATTTTGATTCAACCATGTTCTATCCAATCTTTTTATTTCTCCTAAATTTCATTTTTGTGGGAATTTTAATATCCCATATTTTAAAATAAAGCCATCCTCCTTAGTAAGTGCTTGAGCAAAGGCCATGAAAAGAATGGTCTTCCAGGGCTAATTACTGTTTCAGTTTGTGAATTGTTCTGATTGAATTTGTTAGCGGATTTTAAAAGTGCCAGAAAATAAGCAAAATTATAAACAACCCAAATTGCAATATTTGCACACAGACATTAAGACCATTCCACACTGAGAAGGTTGCACATAGACACAAGCGCATTCAAATATGGCACCAACCACACTCTCTCTCTTCTCATCTCTCCTTCCCTCTCTCTCCTCTCTCCCTCTCTCACACACATTTTTTTCCCTCTCTCACACCTCCCCACTTTCTCACTTATGTGTATTAAAATAAATTGATAACAAATCATAATAAGAAAAAATGTTCTTTTCAAATATACTTTGCTGTTTGTTCTTAAAACCCGGGGGTGTCCAAAATGATTGTGTCCGTTTATATTTTACTTTTATTTCATTGAGACATATTCATTAGAAATGGATGTGAAAGACCTGGTAAATTATACATCTCACATTTTCTCGGATTTTGATGGAAGCGAAGGGACTATACTTCTTCGCTGAAAAAAGTTGTAATCCTCCATCCCGTGGCATAAATAATGATTACTCCCTTATAGACCTTGAGCGACAACAAGGAAGCGATCATTTTTTACAGTGGGGGATTCTATTTTTTTTCGACCAAATTGTATGACATTGCTCCCCATTCACTACTTTAAAAATTAAGTTCTCCCTTATATCCCGCATAAGGGAGTACCTCATAAGGGGATTCATATCATTCCCCCAACCATTTTTTTGTTTACATTTCTCTCCCTTATACTCCATCAGCCTTTCCCCTCAATCACTGCAGTGCCCACTGCATAAGCATTGATCACTCCCTAGGACGCATCCATAACTTCCGTGTATCTGATCAGAGCGCATATGAATGGGACCTTGTGCAAACAAGTCCAGTGTCGCTCACTGACGGACTTGCTTGACAAATAAATCGGTGTACTTTGTCAAAATGCATTTATTTTATTTTGATTTGCTAGTGCATTAGCGGTCAAATTATGGATTTCCAGACCTGTTAAGTTACAGTACATTAATATGCCAGATTTTCATATTGATTTGGCTTAGTTCTGGCAGAGGCGTATCGAGACTTAAAGGCTGCTCTAGATTTCTGAGGCTGACGACCCTCATTTTTTAACAGATTCTGTTTTTTGCATATAATGCTTGTCCACATACTAATCACTTTGTGAAAAAGCTTAGCTCAAATTGATCTCCTTCGTAACAGAAAAAAAATCGAACTTTAAATTTCCATTTCACAATTGGAGCATAAATTGGCACCAATTAAACTACAAAGAAATGTTGGATATATCAAATTGAAAAATCTGATTCAAACCTTGGAATTAAGCATTAGGTGACTATCTTTCGTTCTATTTATTATTTTATAAAATGAAAAATTTATATTTCAAAATCTCTGATCGCCTGCAACCTTTTTCTCCCTTGCAAATTCTATATTTATCTCTTCCATGTTTATATTGAATACCAATTCAGTATAAAGCGATAAAATCAGTCATGGTAATTGTTCACATGATATGCAGTACACAATGCACATGATACAGTACAAGCCACACCGACACTGTGGATGAAGTGTTAATTGTTCGATTACTGATACCCGCAGTCAGCCATTCAAGTAATTTGCTCAATCTGTGCTGCTTGAAGACATTAACAACACCCAAATATTGAGAAATTTCAATTTTGAAAGCG
This sequence comes from Ophioderma brevispina, assembly GCA_023653785.1. Taxonomy (NCBI): domain Eukaryota; kingdom Metazoa; phylum Echinodermata; class Ophiuroidea; order Amphilepidida; family Ophiodermatidae; genus Ophioderma; species Ophioderma brevispina. The sequence goes on from JAMKCH010009160.1 coordinate 47,021, forward strand.
TCTGTTGTAATGAGTTACTGTAGTAAAGGATGTGCACGTATATGTGCTCAAATCAATGTACCATTTAGCAGGTGGGGTAGGATATTGAACAATATGTGTAAGGCATGCTTTCTTTAATCAGAATTGCATTGATCACTTTTATAGATGTCCATAAAAATATTTGAGAGTTACCGGCTGTCTTTAGCGAATAAATTGCAATGTTTTTCTTATTTTACAAAGAGTATAAACAAGCTGTTTTTATTCCAAATGGTAATATTTTACGTATGGAATGTTAAAATGCTGCCCAGAAAGAATAAAAATGCATGATATAGACGAAATACCACCATAAGGCATATGCACAACCCCAGACACATAAGCTCACACATACACATGCACATGCACACAAACAAGCAAAGACCACCCACACACAAATACACAAACACATCCACAATTATTTGCAATAGGAAAATTGAAAGTATTAAAAGATGGACCAAAATGTCAGTGGATCCATATACCTGAAAGAACTCCTGTATGTCTGATTATAGATTTAAGTTAATACATACTATTTTTCATATCATGGTTGCTTCATGTATTTATTATGTCTGGATGAAGCTACTCCGATATCGTCCTCTGATGATTCATAGTGCATTGATTTGTGGTATAAGATACGAGGCACTTTCCATCAACTTTTAGGTGCATAAAATTTGAATATGCATGACGGCGTGAACATTCCCAACATAAAAAAAAATGGAAATTCCATCAATGGTGCTTCTGGAAAATTAAATTTAATAGAGCTCCTGGAGCACCAGTTGGTTTTTATACCCTGACTTGCAAAGTAGGAGGGGATCTGCGAGAGCGCCAAGTATGTAGTATGTGTGTGTGTGTGTTCAGTTGAGTTAGGTTTTCGTTTTAGGTCTTCCCACAAGAAAGTTGAGTCCGATTTCAACCAGACTTGGGATTAAGTGCAAAGGGGTTCCTTCATATGTGGATGACTGTCTTTTTTTTTTTTTTTAAAGGCCTGGACCAAGGTCAAAGGCATCTGAGGTAATGTTCCAGTCTGCCATCTGGCCAGGGGGGATCTCGCAATTTCATTGACTGTATTTTTGTGTTAATATGAGCCGATTTCAACCAGAATTGGATTAATGTGCCAATGGGTTCCTTCATATGTGGATGATGTCAAAGGCCATGGACCAAGGTCAAAGGTCATCTGAGCGAGTCATGGTTCCATTCTGCCTCTTTGCCAGGGGGATATCGCAAGTTTCCTTGCTGTATTTTGTGTTAATATATTGATTATTCTGCAAAGCAGAATAAAAATCAATACTGGCACCTCATCACTCACTGGTCCAGGGGTTACAAAAACTGGGCTTTGTCAGTCAGAGGATCAATTCTCCTTTTGGCACATGGGTGTTGTGTGCCCAGTGTGCCTTTCGGCGCAGGTGTCCTGTGTTTGTGTGAAAAATTGATAAAAAAAACAAGAAAAATATAAGATGGCATTTTTCTATCAATACATGTAATTCTCTATATTCAAACACACAGATGTTATCCTCCATTGTGACCAACAAAAATACATAATTTCACATACTGTCATCTCTCACAAAATATTGTTGCCAAGACCTCCACCAATTGACATTATTTGCGAATAATCTAGGTCGGTATGTTACTTTGGGGAATGTGCCACCTATGTCATGGTACCAATGTAAAGAAATGACTTCAACATTTTGCTTATAATGAATTGATTCTAAGATTGTGTCATTATTTTGCTCTTAAGTATGACATCAAAATCATGGATATGTATGTGAAACATGTTATTTTGCAGAATCTATTTGATTTATGTTGAGAGCATGTGAAATTCAGTTGGGTGATCTAGTCCCAATTTTGCAAATATGGACGCAAGTAAGACACAGTGAAATATCTTACATGAGCTTACGGCAAATGGATAATAAAGAGATAAACGCAGCAAAACAACAAGATGTGAAAGCAAAAAATTTTAAAATTGACATGAAACATAGTACCTAATTGAAATTCACTAAAATTGTATATGTAGGACATGACAGTACAAGTAGATTTGCCAACTCTCTCGAAAAGGTAAAAAATATGAGTTAAGACGGAATGTGATATGTGCAAGTATATGCATTACTTTAGGTATTTAATTACAAATGGAGAAGACAGCTTGTTTTTAAAAACAAAATGGAAATAGGTTTTTAGAAAATGGACGCTGTTTCTATTGTAGCTTTCTTCAGAGTATAGTGCTCCAACAACTCTAATAGTCAATAGTTCATCCGATTATCTAAATCGCAGTTAGGCCTCACAAGGTTGGTCTGGGAGCTATGATTACAAATAAAACCATATACTCAGTAATGGTCAATTAATATTCTTTGAACACAGCAGGGATAATATGGGCTATCCAAACAGTCGTAAACCAAGGCACGTATTCGAAGTTGTTCATAGATCGACAAAACCCCAATTGAAATAATATCTTGAGCACGTAGGACTGCTACAAAATATCACAGTCACCAGCCATCGTGAGTTGCGATAGCTGCAGAGGGCAGTATGCCATTTTAAGTATTCACTCATTGCATGCACACACAGATTATGAGGCAATGTCATAATCCTTATGAGGATGATCTCACTGGGTGATGATCTTTGACGAGGCTGATGAAGGAATACCTGCTACGTGGCAGAAGATGAATTAACATACCTTAAGGCTGATTCAAAACAATAATTAGCATACAAGTAAGTAGAGAAGCCATCTGTTGCATAAATATAGAGATATGGAATAGGTTGATTATGTTTAATCACAAACTTGTCTCATTTTAGCCTTCTGGTCTATCAATGACCCTTTTTTCTGCCATTGGTTTATAGCAAATGGGCTTTTTTGTTTGGTCAAATTTTCTCAATTGGAAGCCAAACATTTTTTCCTAATTTTGGAAAATTAGTTTTCAATTTCTGAAGCCAAAATGTTCCAAAATTGCTGTGAAAATGTCAAGATTTTGAGGGAAAATGGACAAAGTTGGGTTAACTTTGGCCCAATATGTGCATATCTGGTATAGCTATGGGTCACCTTTTTTGGGAAAAATTGGTATAGATATGGGTCTTACTTCTGGACTCTTGGAGGCAGGTCCTTACCCAAACCAAACATTGATTCCGGGAGCACTGGATTCTGGGAACCCTTGGGTTCTAGCCCCATGGCAGGAGATTGCAAGCCACCAGGGTGTCTCTGGCCAGGCCCATGATTCATGCATCATGGGTGTTCAATGATGAGAAATAAGCCACACAGGACTGTGTGCTCTGGGGGTTGTATGGTGGCTGGAGGGTAGGGGTAAAACAATTCCATCTAGTGACAGTAAATCTCGGACCAACGTGATGGTCAGGATTTTCTATTCTCTTATTATTGATTGTATCTAAGGCTCAATAATAACAATATGTGGTCATATTTATCTAATGAAAATGCTGCTATTAAGGTGGCAAACGAGAGCTTTTTGCAGGCACCAAAACGTTGTGTCAGAATAGTAATTACATATAGACTAGACACTCAATAGATTTCTTACTGTATTGGCTACAGAAAATGCCTTAAAGAGAGGAAACGGTGATTCTGATTTGCTTCTATGTAAATATAAACATAGGCTGAATTTCGTATTGCTCCTATGCGAAATTTCAAATTTCAAGTAATTGTTTTTTTTTTTGTTTTTTTTTTTTTTTTTATAACAACGAACATTCGCAACAATCATGTCAGATGGGGTTATTTTGATGGAAAGCTTTAAATCAGGACAAAAATCAGTACTTTCGATTTTTTAGGGACACCTGATATGTGAAATCTCTCGTTGCACCTTAAGGCAACAAACGAGAGTGAAGTGCAAACAGTGTTAAGTCCATAAAGTGCACTTGATAAACGTGTTTCTCTTGATGTGGTTCAATTATTTGGGGGTTTGTTGTATGGTGAAGGGCGTTAGAATATTACATACGGAACTAAAGGAGTTTGTGTTTTGTCCTTTAAAGAAAATAGTGGTCTTAGCATAATTTGCCAAGTCAAAAAATGAAACCTTTGTTTTGACAGAACGCACCATAGGAATACTTGATCCAACTTAGTTTATCACTTGACGAGATTGTTTTAAAAAAAATGGATCAATCATTTCTTTTTTAATTGGTAGTTTTCCTTAATTTTCATCATTTTTGTTAATTGATAATTGGTTACTTCTAGTTACTGCAAGGTAGTAACTCGTCTTTTAAGGTTTAAAATGTAAAATAACAGTGAAAAAAATAGCCTGAAGGAACAAAAATACGTTTAACATATTTTAGGCCTTTTAAAATTTAGATTATAAAGGAAATACTTAAAATTGCCAACATTGAAATTTTGAATATCTCGGCAACCAAGCCAGATAAAATTTCATTTAAATCCAAAATATATATCTTCATGATTTCAATGACTCTGTATTAAAGATCCAAATTTTTATGACTTTTTTGTTGCTCTTCATTTATTAAAGCCACTATCAGTGATCTACCCAAAAGAGTCAAAATAATTGAAATTTGCAGGAATAACTTTAAAGTGACAGATAAGTCTGTAGAATTTTTTCCAACTGAGAAATTGACAGAAAAGGCAGAAAGCAGTAGTTTTCAAAGATATGAATCTCCATTCAGTTGCATGTAGTAATAAGTGTCCGTACGGACAGTAATGACTACAATATCCGATTTTGTCCTTGGGTTGCTTTTGGTCTTACCACTTGTAGGGTATGTTAGGATACCTATACTTGTTACAAACATGCAAAGACCTGATTTTTCATGATTTTTTTTTATTTTCCAACATAGCAAATCACTGATATTGCCTTTTAAAATAATTATCTGCAAATCCTGTGTCCAACAGAAAAAAATGCTGTGGAATTAGCTACTGACAATGATACCGTTTTAATCTGTTTTAGTTCACAGAGGTCTAGCCTACCATGGGAGCCATGTTGGCGTTGTGGTACTGATCAACCCTCATACGAGCAACCTAACAGCAGAACTGCGCTCTATGCTACTGCATCCCGCACCCCACAAGCACCTTGCCTACGGTGGACATGCCCTGGAAGGTAGCGGCGATTGGGTCTTCCACAACGACACGTTCACCCTACAGGTATATAATACATGCTGGATGTCTAGACATGGCTTAGTAACACTTTCTATGTGACAGATGACTGCAGTTTCTCCGGAAAGTCCGTTCTTGTTGATCAAATTCATTCAAAAGTATTAAATTATGACTAAGCAATTCTTAATTTTAGACTAGCATTAGGAAACCATGGCACTTTATGAGATCTAACAAATTCTGTCGTGGATTAGTTTCTGCGAACTCTTAAAAACCAACATATAAATTCTGTCGCATAGGAAGTGTTAAAATCTATGGTTCACAATATGCCCCACATTTATTGTTCCCAAGGATGCTGTATTTATGACGTTGGGCCTAAGAAATGAAATGAAAGGTGCAAATTTATGCTCCAATTGTGAAATGGATATTTTGGGAGAGCATTGTGTTGCTATCTTGACTGGCATTAAAGATGCTGTTTTTTGACTTGAAACATAAACATGGGATTACGTCCTAATCTGTACAGTTACAATTTAGGCTGTGCTTTTGTGATGACTGTGCTGGCATGATGGCAATGTTCTTTATTTTGCTCCATAATAGTGGGTGAGGAAGGAGTATATTTGTGTGAGGTGACCGAGTAGTCTATGCGGTCTGCAAGGTAAAAGACCCTCACTAGTTCAAGCCTACGAGAGTTGGGTTTCTTGGTCATTTGCAAATAGTTCCTTTAAAGCTATTGATATTAGCACATTTTTTTTGAAGAGTGCCCCCAATTTTTGTCTCGCCTGAACTTTGTTCGGCAGAGACTTAG
>JAMKCH010009161.1:0-39057 GCA_023653785.1 Ophioderma brevispina
CATTCTAAAAAATGTTTCTGGTATGGAGATTCACAAGAAAACAGGTGGGTGTGTTCTGTCTGCCAGGATTCACCTTATGATCTAGAGCTATTTTAGGATTTAGTTTTTCTATCAGAATAACAAAAGAGCTATCCAGACTCATTCAACTGTCAGTTGCTTTACTGCACAGCGCGCAAAAGAAAACAATAGTCTAAAGTCTTGAATCAATCTAACCTGGCAATAACTATTATACAATATATTACTCAGCCCCCATTTTTTATTTTGTATTTAATCTAGAGGACTGGACGCAAATTAGAATTGGAGGAAAATCTTAGGCCTTCTTTACTCTGACACAGCCATTTTCGTTATGCAAATTAGCATGCTTAGGTTGTGACCTTCGAAGTCTCTGTTTATTTAAAAGACATGTTATCGTGATATTATTGCAAACTGTAAAAAGTGCTTGTTCATCCATGTGTACCTTGAACATGACTGTTAAAGTCAAATTAGGCTCAAATGTATGAAAATGGCGTTTGTACACCATTTTTGTTGATTTTATGCAGATTAGGTTTAATGGTATAAAATTTTTTTTGTAGGATTTGGGTTTATGTGTTGTGTCCATGTCAAAACACCTCAATGTTAGCATTTATTCCACTAAAAGAATTCCTTCTAAAAGACAACATTGGCTAAAACTAGTTATGAAGCAATTGCAAGGTGATTTGGCCATTTTGGTTTATGCAAATTAGCAGGTTTAATCTTATGTGTAATACTTTATGTGTGGATTATGTCAAAATTGATTTATAGATGATGTTTCTAAGTAAGTTGATACCACACCTCGCTTGCCCCTCCGATGGTACCGACCAACCTACTCGGCCCAAGGACTAGTTTCATGGTCACAAACATTGCAGTTAGTGCTTTTAGATCATTAAAGACACGCAGGCATTTAACTTTGCTGTCTTTGAAAGGGGGGGGGGGGGGGACTTTAGTTTTAACTTTTTATTATTTTCTATTGTCACTTGAGTACCTATAAAATGGAAAATATTACTTAGTGTCACGCTTTTATACGATTTGCGGCCATTTTACCCCCCCCCCCATTGCAAACGATAGGAGTAACATTAAAAATGCTTGATTATATCCCAGTTAAATCCAAATGCGTCAATAGTCTGTGCATACAAACGTCCGTAACTGATTGAGTTGTGGAGCCAAAAAAAATACACTGTTTTTATAACGCACTTACAAAATGCACGCGTTTTCACCAATATTATACAACTTTGCTCAAAGTCACAAAATTTTGAGGGCTACATATTTACGAACGCGAAAGATAGAATTTTCTTTTTGTGACTCACCCTTAGCTACCCCAAAAATTATCCCTGTATGGTGAACTCCCGATTTTGGCATGAAAACCTTTATTGAATGGATCATGGCATTCTTTTGGATAGGTTACGTGATACTTTCAAAATTCAGGCTACTGCTTACATGGATTAGGTCTTACTACAGAACCAGCTCTTTTCGTGTGCGAATTTGGGGATGCAATTTCAACAAGCATCATCTCCCTTTCGGTTTCCTCGGGTTCTGTGGTCGGGCCTCTTTTTTTCATAATGTAAGACATACTGTATCGATCAATCATCCGGAGCACAATATTGCTTAACAAGCATGTATGCTGATGATGTGCAGCTCTATTTGACATTTGATCCTAGATTGATGGTGAGGGCCAAACATGCTGTCAAAGACTCTCTCTTTGTAGTTGATGAAATCAGCTGAGTGGATGCGCTTGTAACAAACTCAAATTGAATGATGAAAAGACAGAATTTGTCGTTCGCATGTTCATACTATTACACAAGTCGCCTCAAAGACATTACCATCAAGGTCGGGACAGTGGATGTTCCCCAGTCCTCGGAAATTAGAAACCTTGGTTTCGTGTTTGATCAGACAATGCTTTGACTGAAACATGTTAAAGGTATCATTAAGTCTGTTAAACTTCCAACTTCGCAATATTTACCGGATCCGCCGATTTATCACATTTGAGAGTTGTCATCAGCTCGTCCGTTCACTGATTTTTATCTCGCATTGGACTATGCCAATTCACTTGTATGGAACTGTCGCCAGAGGATTCGGAGTATAACTTCAGATTTCTGCCCAGAATAGAGCGCCAGGCTGGTGTTTCAGAAACTGATAGAAGGACACCAGCCACACCCCCTCCTTAAAGAGCTCCATTGGCTACCAATTAGTGAGTGCGTTGTCTTTACGCTTATGCTTCTTAATTACAAAGGCATTTCCGGACAATGCCATCTACTTGTCCGAATACCTCTCTTTAATTCCTGGCAGGCCAGGATTGCGATCTCCAGATGACAAGACGCTCCCCACTGTTTCCGCACAAAAAGGGGGGTCAGTGGGTGACAGGGCCTTTCGCAATGCGGCCCCTAGCTATGGAACTCGTGCCTATCCTGTCGCCTCCAAGTCCATTGTTACTTTTAAGATAAGCTCTAAAATGTCATCTATTCCTAAGGTTGTCGTGCTGCTTTAAATAGTTTTTTTGTTATTGCCTCACCAGTTGATATTTAAATTTGTCCAGCTGTTTTCTTTTTTATTTTATAGTTTGATGTTAAAGTATTATTCAAGTCATCTTTACATTACATGTTGTATTACCTGTTTAGGCTAAATAGTAATACTCTCTATTTTGTAAGCCTTTGACTTGTTTTGAGAGGGCTATTCACAATGCCTTTTTATTGTTATTATTCATATTTTATAGTGCGCATATGGTGAAATCAGTTTTTGACAATTATCTTAAAAACCTTTGACTTTTGGATATAAAATATGATTACTGACGCCCGCCCCCCCCGATAATGCGGCACATTGCACATTTTGAGTGGTATCTCAACCCTCTAGGTCCAACGGTTCTGTGGATACAGTCAGTAGTACTCGCTCAAGAGGGGCATGACCACCCAAACAGGGGCGTGGGCAATTTCAGCCTTTTCGGCGTCAGTGGGAATTATGTTACCACAAAATATTGTTCCTGGACCTTTAATTAGTGTGGATTCCTAAGAGTTTAGCTCTGGACTAAAAATAAAATTGCATACACAACCACCATGAGTACTAGATAGAAGCATTAGGTTGGTTTTCAAACTCAGTCGTAAATCTACGTTCATACTAATCATGGCTGAATGGACCCCTTGGTCCAAAGCAGCGTGTACTGGTATGAAAACGTCTGGTTGTGTAGGACATACGCAGGAGTTAGTATACACGTAGGATACGCATGCGTTTTGGGAACGGGCCCCAGGAAGCAATTTGCAGCACCTACAAACTAGTAAATCCCCGGGGTAATATATCGTAATTTGAGCGCAAATGTTACTTGAAGAAAATCTATAGATCGTTGCTTGTTCCTGCGAATTGATACTCAATGAATGGTTAAACAATGCGCTTTTGAAGGCACTCTCTGCATTTGTGTCATAACTCATCAAAATAATAAATATGGGGTCGAGCTCCGGTTTGTACCACAGTGGCAATACCGCCTGTGATTTCGACGATGGCTGGTATTGAACTACCGGACACAGACTGTTGAAAGTTTCCTTTTATTATAATAAAACCTAAAAAACATAAAAATATCATCGGCGAACAGTTGTTGGATTATTTATTCATTTAACTACCTTCTGTGTAAATTTTACGAATTGTATTGCGCAAATGTGACTTTTTCTTTAAACAAATCTATTGTTATACGGCCTCTATGGGGAAATAGACATATAGATCGCGCTATAACGAAATTGTGACCTTTGTAGTCCTATGACAAATACCCCCAATGGATTTTATGATTTTGCGAGGTACAGCTCTAGCATGTCTTAAATTTCTTTGAATTGTTTCTAAGAGTACATATTTGCAATGGGTCAAACAGGTGTGATGACCGTATTGGCAGATTAGAAATATCGGTAATGTAATTAGGCCTAAAACAATTGTTGTGTGCCCTCAGCGCCCGGTCGAAAAACGCGAAATTTCGGACGGCTTTTTTCACATTTGACCCGCGTTTTCAACTTTAAAAAACAAAAAATTTTGGAAAGCCTGGTCTTTTACACTTAGAAACCCAGCTTATTTCCAACTTTGACAATTAGAGAGGCCGGGAACGGAACGGAACGAATGGATATATTTGATAGGTTGTGTGGTGTGCATTCTTACAGTACCGGACGCTAGTCTAAGTCGCGAATTCGGACACGCAATGCACCCTTGATAGTGCCGTATTCGGACAGTATTTAATTGGTTTTGGTAGTTTAGTAACAGGGTACCTTTCTTAAAATATTTTTTATAAACATTAAAAAATTGATATATAGCTGGTTTCAGGTTGAATATTAAATGTAAAAAGTCTTAATTCAAATTCATATGGCTAGCAAACCTCGGGTTGGCTCTGGAATGGCCATTTTTTATCATCATCCGAGGACGGGAAGCAGATTTTTATGGTTAAATTTTAATAAATTTTCTTCATATCACAAGTTCCAAAATCTACTTTTCTTTATTTTATATTTTGTAAGATATGCTTGAAAAGAATCAACTTTTAATTGGAGAGATGCCGTTCTCAAAATAAAAAGTGGACAAAATTCCGTCATGCGGGTTTTACTTTCTAAGCAGGTATTTACCAACAAAATAGTAGGGTTTTTCTCTGGATTTGACTATTTTTTCCGATTAAAAATACATGAAAAAATGGGGAATTATATTGCTTTAAAAGTGTGGATGGACTAGCTGTATATTTCAAGGTTCAAATGAATAAACTGGGTGATGAAATTGATGGTAAAATGATGTGAAATGGAGGTGCGTAGGGCGTTCTGCAGTTGTGGTTGCTGAATTCGGGATTTCCAAATTCGAAAACTGTTGCATCAATTTTCAAAATAGGATTATAAACGGAACATTTCTGCCTTAGAAATAAAAGATGCTGAGATTGTGTTTATTTACTTAAAATGTTAAAAACACAAACTAATGAAGAAACAAATACAATAACTTTCATATGATGGAATAATGTAGTTTAAAAAATCCGACCGTCCGACCTTCCCGATTTTCAGCTGTTGAGGAGGTTCGTTTATCCGAAGGGTCGTTAATTAGAATACTGGAATTTCCTATACCTTTGTAAGCGTTATTCCTAAGGTTCGTTAATCCGAACATTTGTTTCTTTCTTCCGAAGGAAATGTTCCTTTATCCGAAGGTGTATTGTTCTGAAGGTTCGTTTTTCCGAAGGTTCGTTGATCCAAAAATGAAATAATGTTCATTGATCCGAAAACGGAATAAGCTAAATGAATCTTTCCGGATAAACGGACCATCGGATTAACACACCTTCGGATTAATAAACCTTCGAAAAAAAGTAACCTCCGGGTAAACGAACCTTCAGAATATTGAATTTCCGGATAAACGAACCTTCGATATAGCGATCCTTCGGCATGGCAGCGTTGTTACAAGCCGATCGATTGGACTTGGGCCGATTTATATGAATGGGCGGTTGGACAGATATTCGTTTGAAGCGCCAGTCGAGCAGTCTCCTCTTTTTTCTTATCTTTTCTTATAAAGTAAAGCGTATTTATTTATTTATTTATTTATTTTAATGCGTTTCCGACCAGGCTCCCTGATTACTCGTTTAGTTGGCGATCCTCTCTATAAGGCTAGAGTTGAAGTTTACTACAATGGTACGTCTGAATGGGGAACGATATGTACAGATAATTGGAATATGGAGTTGGCAATACTAGCGTGCAGAGGACACGGATATGGCAACGCTATTAATGCTATCAGTATGCTTGATAACGACTACATCAACGGCACGGGGATGAAATATCTAAGATTGGGTGTAGATTGTGAGAATAGCCTTGATAGATGTCGGCGTTTGCATTTTGAGGCAGGATGTCTTTGCGATAAGCCCGGTGATGCGGGTGTTGTATGCTCTGGTAATTCAGTCCCGAATAAATCATTAGTTTCTTAAAATCGTGAGCTGAGAAATATACGGTTCCAAGTGATATTTTGGGGTATTTGAGATATGGATGTTTAAAGATTCTAAGAATCTTTAAGGTTTAGAGAACACTGCTCTTATTTCTAATTGTTTTTTTTTTAATGTACAAATGTACATTATTATGCAAAAAAATAACCTTTATGACCCATAAAAGCCTTAGAAATAATTACTTTTTTTTAAAATATCAGTAAGAAGCTTGTAATTCTCGGCTCACGAATTTTCGTAGCAATCACTGGCCACTCATACATAGCTAAAGACATGATTAATCCTTTCTGCACCGACACCACATCCTCAAATTCGATTACAGAAAGGAGGGTGGTTACAACTTCTATTTTTGGCCCTACTAAAACCCCTATTCTCTTAAAGGCACTATCAGTAATCTGCCCGAAAGAGTTATTTTTTTTGAAATATACAGGAATAGCTTAAATATGAAGAAGAATTCTTATAAGTTATTTTTTTCCAACTGAGAAATTTACAGAAAAGGCAGAACACAGGAGTTTTCAATGATGTGAATCTCCATTCAATTATGTGTAATAATAAGTGTCCGTATTGTCGTTATTAGGTTGCATTTGGTCTTACCACTTGTAGGGTAAGTTGTGATAACTCTACTTGTTTACAAAACGTGCACAATCTGCTTTTTGATGATTTGTTTTTCGATTTGCCAGATAGCCAATCCATGTGATAGTGGCCTTTAATGAATAATATAATTGACAATTTTCCGCTCATTTCTATTGAAATACAAACATCCACCGGGTTATGGAAAACGTATAGGATGATCCCAAAGTGATTGGAGAGGGTGGCAACCACCTCCCGAAGGGAGAGAAGTACCAACACGCCTAGTACGACACAAGAATGACATAGACACTTGATTTGGGTACCAATGGATAGCTATGGTGCTTCTCTTTCCGTTGATTTCAAAATGAATACGAACATGCGTTACGTCAAAATGGCGTCATAATAAAGTTTGATGTCGCAAAACTGTCAATGCTAGACACCAAAAACTATATTAAAACCCAGAATCTGAGATGAAGCCACTATGTCGTGTTGATGCACTATCCCTTCATGTAGTGTAGTAATACTATGGGTGTGTAAAAAAAAAACGAAATCGGAATTATACTGCAAAGTTGTGAATTTTCTATATAAAGACCACATATATTTCAGATTATTTCACAAAATCCCTAGTTCAGCCTTCTCCGGTTTTCCAAAAAGAACTGTCAGAATTAGTAGCGTAACACTTAAGTGACCAGGAGGGTCCCTATGGACCCCCAAAATTTGTTTTCGCGCTGGCCGCTTTACGCGTGAATTTTTTAGTCGAATTTCTTTTGTAATTGTTGAATTTTAAATGCGCTTCTCTTCATACCAAAAAATAAAATTAATGAGTTAATTAGTGGGGTGGACCTCCCATTGGCCACTAACGTAAGTCGTCTGAGAATATCTTTTTTTAAATCCAAGAATCATTTTTGCTGATATATGTGCACACATACATGTACGTAAACAATTATTACTAACAATAAAAAAAATAATTAACCCTTTATGTGCTGAAAACAAACAATTTCATTGTGGACTTTGCTAAACCGTCAAGGCCAGTCAATCTACCAAAAATAATAGATATACCTGGAAAAAAATTAGAACAGAAATAACATATTAAAAATAGAAAAAAATGGATGCTCGGGAAAAAATGGAAATTTGCATAAAACCACAATGGCCGCCAGACCTATATCTTTCAATAATATTGGCACATAGACACTTAATTTTGGGAAATATCACACAATGACTAGCATTATACAAGTGTTCTGTATGAATATAATCATAAAATGTTTTACAGAGAGGGCCAATTGAAATACAAAATGGCGGAAAATTTTAAAATGGCAGCCAATTTCCCGCCAAAATCATATTTTTATGAAACTTTAATATAAAAAGGGAGGAAACCGTGTCTATATTTGTATATTTGATGCTAAAATTGGACAGAAACCATGAAACATGTACATTTCACAAAACTATGTGTTAAAACATTAAACTGTTGTTAAAAAGGATCACTCCAAGAATTTTTAGCAGGTCCTAAATACTTGATTTTATTTTAACGTTGTTCTGATATCATTTGAAGTTCCTTATCTTGGCGTAATTTTTGATACCTGTTGATGTGAACAGTAACTCCATAGTGCTAAAATACTTCTAGTAATAATAACAAACAAACCAAATCTTTTTTATATATATATAAACCGAATATTGATGGCGGTATTCTGTTTCCGTGCTGTGCTCGGAGAGGCACAGAGAAGCAGAACGATAAGAAATATTTAACATGCTTTCACTCAAAGAACCTATCATGTACTGTACTGATAAGTCCGGACCGTTGCAAACCTAGTTCATGCCAAGGCTACCATGGCTTTGGACACACTTTAACAGCAGACAATTTCGGCAATATTAGATAATCAAGCCTTCATTATAAATATGAAAAGTTAAGTATTAATTCATGCAATTTCAATAATGACTGACATCTCATGTCCTCATGTCTCCATGACCAGGTGTCCTGGTCATTTTTATACTATTGCCAAGGTTACCTTGCCCCAGTGTTACAAAGAAACTGAGTGTCCCCCATGAGAGTGTCCTAGCTACCATAGCAACATGTACGCAATAAACCGTGACATTGTAGACGAGGCCATTTGGGTACAGTGTTGAAGCAAATGATGCATACAATGGAGAACACGATAGACAGATGGGTGGTAGGACACTCAGTCACACGGACACTGTATTATATGACCCGGGACCTTGCCCTTTAAAACGCTTAAAAAGCATAATATTTTGGCATATGTTAGAGAATCAAGCCTTCATAATAAATATGAAAGTCTAAAGCATTGATAATCCAACTTCCTAAATTACTGAGATCTCACGTTCCCAAACTCTCCCTCGTTAGCTACTGAGAGCACAAATGATGATCTCGAATGCCCTCAATAACCGAGCACCTCATCGCAAATACTTGCTCTGTCAAAAAGAGATCACCAAACTTCGTTGAGCCCCTGGCGTGGACGGGTCACTTTCAACACCTTTCTCACAAGATGAGCTTACCTCTGCTATTAGCCAACTAAAGAGTGGAAAGGCCCAGGGGCCTGATAACATATAACAGTGGATGGAGTTTGTGATGCACTGAGGCCAGATGTCTTGAATTCTACACTGTCCCAACCAGCCTTACCCAACATCTGTGAGAGGGCTACCTTCGCATCTCAAAACTAAAACAAGCCTGTTGACAACACCGAAAACTACAGCCCATCTCATACTGTGTGTTCCTTCAAACTACTTGGAGGATGTCCTGGGTCGGCTGGAGGCCACTCACGGAATCCCCATCTAACTGACGAACAAGCAGGATTCGCCGTGGCCGGACCACTGTCCATCAGATCGGCAAGGAAAACTCACAAATGATATTGAGGAGAGGCTTTGAAAAGAGTCATGTTAGCCAGGCGTCATCTTGGGGGGACCTTACTGCAGCACATGTGGCACCGTCTTGACGTTGTGGCCGCAGGGCTGTTGACAATCAAGCTTCTCAACACATCCCGGACTCGTCACCTTGTACAATTCATTATGTCTTGTAAAACCGTTACGTTTGTTCTTACGACCAGTGATGAGCAGAGCAGTCGAATGCGTCGTTTGAGGACACGGACGCCCATAAGGATCAGTACTGGCTCCAATGCTGGTCAACTTATATCACGAGCTACCTCAAACAAAAATATAGACAATATGACTACGCCGACTAACGGCAGCCTCTCGAGTCAGTATTGTGCACTTTTTTAAAGGGGGGTATCTTCGAGGAATAACCTTCTGTACCATCTCACAGCAGCCGCCACAACATCCGCTGAGCTATTGTTATGAGTGTCATTGTTCAAATAAGAGTCTCTTCAAAAGACTGTAGTAGCGTCTGTGAAATTTGATATCGGGCTTTAATCTATAAGGTTTTTTAAAACCAAATTGCTGACGGTTAGCAGTGTTTATGTTGAAGGTTCGCGTGGGATAAGAGGAACCATTTTAGACAAAATAAATTCCTACACGGTCATCGATTTTTATTGGGAAATGCGAAGTACATGTCCGTGTTTGAAATGGCAGCAGTGCGTGATCTGATTGGTGGTGTAATCATGCACAGGGGACTTTGCTTTCTGGCTGTGTGGTACCATCTTGCCTGGTCTTCATGGGTGTAGCCCATCCACTCTAACGCACCACCGCCCTGGCTCTGGTTCTATGACCAGTTAACAGCAATGTTTGGTGTGTTAACGAGGGCCTGGTATCTTGAAATAGTCGGCTTGACTGTTACACCTGGGCAATTGTATCTGCTAGAGTTTTAATGCTATGGGTCATAACGATTGGCAGGCATGGATTGGGAGTCAACAAAAGAAAGTGAAGTAGGCGTAGGATGTTAACCTTGGGTTTTTTTATAGTGAAGCGGAAATATGCGGTCCCAGCACGGTTCAATAGCTCTCACCGAGCTGGACCCCGGGGGGGGGGGCAATCACATATGAAATGGGATATGGGTGTAAGGTGGGGCTTCGAAACCCAGGGGCATTCGGAGAACAGAGTACAAAAAAGATAGGGCTCTTTGGGTGAGACACAGCCAAAAGTGCCCCAAAATAAAAGGGGTATTGGATGACAAAATTTGCAAAAATTTTCCCCCAAATGGGGGTCTTTTAGGAACCACTATTGCAAACATTTCACCCAAAATTTACAAAATACATGGTCTTTGGGTGACCAGCGGATGCTGGAAAATGGGGTTCTTACAGCCTTACATCACATCAACCTCCAAGATAGGATGCCCCCCCCCCCGAGCTGGACACAATACTCAACGAGACCATGGAACTATTACTGGTTGACTCTGTCCCACTCCATCTGAGTTCTACCAGTGCTTTCAAGCATTTCACCTGCAGTGACTCAGAAAGAAAATCATACACAAAACTGGTGAATAAGGCTCTTGGACAAGCACCCGCCTGCATATTCACGGTCAAAGAATCCACCAGCTCGGCAGACAGAGATTGCGATCTCGTCGACCTTTTTGTCGACACACTGCTAAACTCTCCAGCGCTCCATTCAATTTCTTACAGACATGGAACACTGCTTGGCTAGATACTCCAAGGCCAGACCAATTCACTATCACACCTATGACAGAACTCCCACCTGGTAGCAATCTTCCACGTAAGGAATGGGTCACCTTGAACAGGTTTCGCACAGGTTTCTGCGACCATCTCCAGCCTGCCAATGTAGCTCTCCATCACAGACTGCGGATCACATTCTCAATGAGTGCCTTGCTTTTCATCCACCAGTGGATATAGACTTATCAAACCTCAACCAATCAACAGTGAGCTGGTTCCACTAACTTCAACACATTTAGCTGCTGCCTCATATGCAAGAAGTGAAGATGGCTCTTTTAACAATGTAGTTTAAAATGGCTATATCAGGATTACATGACAAACCGACGTAAAAAAAAGTATTAACTTTTGGTTTTGGCGGGAAAATTGCCGCCATCTTAGAAAATGGCCGCCATATTGTATTAACGTCAGCCAAATGTACAAGTCATCTCACATTTGTCTTATCCATATGAAATAATATGTGATAATGGTTACTTCTACAATAGACATCTGAGTTATCGTGCAAGATGAACCAATATATGAAAAATATGGACTTAAACGGGCATTTTTGTTTAATGCAAATTACCATATTTTCCCAAGCTTCCATTTTTTTCTATTTTTAATATGCTGTTTGGGAAGGTCGTCGGAGGTAATTACAGCAAAAAGTATTTCTGTTGCAATTTTCTCCAGGTCAAACCACAGCTTGACTGGACTATATATGTAATTTGGTTCTTCTAGAGTAGATATCAACATAAAATAAGTTTTCAAAAGGTTTGATATAAGAGCAAAGGCTCATTAAAATTTTCCGTCTTTTTGCCCAATTTTTGAAAACAATGTATTGCCCCTAATTTCCAGCCGAAATAATAAATATCATTTTTTATTGGTGATTTGGTGTTGTTCATGCTAAAAGTCTGTCGGGAAAGTGATTTCATTAGTGTGGGGTCCCATGGGCACTAACGGGGGTGAAAACCCCTTGGTCACTTAAGTGTTAAAACCTTACCAGTTAAGCACACACTGGAAATGTTTATTTATAATTTATTATTTCAGCAGCAGCACTACACACTTCAATCCAAGCATCACACACAGGTGAGTCGGTTTTCTAACATTTTAAAAATGTTTGGCATGCTTGAAATTCTACAATCCACCTATTGATACAGTCAGTATACTGTTGCAATTAAGTTACTTCCAATTTTGGTCATTCACATTGATACCTTTATTTTCCCAATTGATGTCTTTGAAGATGCTGTAAAGAGCTTTTGAGACATGGTATCTCCTTGCCTCACTCCTTTGCTTATTGGTATTTTGTTGCTTTCTTTGTGTAACTTAACAGTAGTTGTGCTGCCAGTGTATATGTCTTTGATTAGTTTAATATAGTTAGGATTGATGTTTTGCTCTTTCAGTGCCCCTGTATATAGAAATTGACCTTTTTACCATTTTAGCCATTTTTACCCTATAACTCCCAAACCAATAGTCATAGATGGTACAAACTATACATTTTTGGAATCCTTATGACTAGACGGACAATATGGCATACATTTCAACATGATTGGAGCATTTTAAAAATTTGACCCCTGTGTAAACTTAAATTGACCCCCATTGAAAAAGTGATACCACAATTTGAGAGTACTACCTATTAAACGATGATGTTTGACCTGGGTCCCAGCTCCTCCTCTAATAAATTGAGATTACATTTAATTCATTTTCTCGAGAATGTGCACATACTAGAAGTGAGAACACGCGTAGAACTGATTTCTATAATTTTAGGAAAATTATTTCGGAAGAATTATGTACTTCCCAGGGGTGCGCCACCTTGGTCATTATCCGAGCATCTTTTTCGCTTTGGCCTCATGGCCTAAATGGAGAGCTTTCTTTTAGGTAAATTCCGTTTCAATCCACTTTGGTGGACATCATTTTGTTTAAGTTTGCAGTCGTTACAGTTCATCGCAGCCCTTCATTTGGTGGTTTTAGCCTGCATAGTCCAGAGCCGGTTGGTCAAGGCAATTAACGGTTCTTTTGTTTCCATTGTTCCCCGTTGTTATCAAAAGGTCCATGAGCCGGTTGGTATAGGCAACTAACGGTTCTGTTGTTCCCATTGTTATCGGCAAGATATTTTCTTATAATATCCATAAGTTTTTTGAGAAAAAAAATATTTTCCCCCTGTCAAAGTGTGACTTTATTTTTTTTACTAGAATTTAAAGGCTGAACAACTTGAAATGTTTATATGCAAATATACATCGTTGCTGTTATACTGTAGTGTGGTTTGGTATGTCAGGGATTTTTGTGCTAAAATGATTTTCTTGCTGTTTTGCATTTAATAGGGACCAAACTGTTAGACTATGATGGGGTTCAAATTCTTAGACTGCTGTTACTACAGGGGAAAATTTGAAATTGAGTCAAATTGTGAAAATGTACATTAACATGGTCGTCTCCTTATAAGGAGAAAAAAGTATGTATTTGCCTAGGTTGCAACCTTTAGTTAAAACGGTAAAACCCCCATAATGATTCAAGGTTATCTTGAGGTAAAATTTACCGGATGCTCAGATTTTGTTCAAACTGATGACAAGTTGTTCGTATTGTCTCATATGATCCAAACAAGTACTATTTTACAGTGCGTGACATTTGGTTGGCAAATTACATAACAAAATGTATCAAGGGTCTACATGGTCTATGGGGTCACCAAAACTTTCCCTGGATGTTGCAATGGTGACATCACCAACTCGGTTAAAATGCATTTTTGGCTTCATTATGACAAGATGAATCATTTGACACCACTTTCGACAACATCTGAGAATTTACCACCTCGGTGACCTTGAACCATTATGTGGCTATACCGCTTTAAATAAAGGTTGGCCCCTAGGCAAATATATACTTTTTCTAACCCTTATAAGGAGACGAACGCGTTAGTGTACATTAAAACACAGTTTGACTAGATTTTAATTTTTCCCTGTACTAACATTTCCCCCCCCCCCTTGAAGAAGGGAGCGGCAGTCCGAAAACTTGAACCCCATCATTTTCTGACAGTCTAGGCCCTACTAAAACCCAAACAGCAACAAAATCAAATTTAGCATGAAAATGCTACGGGAATACAGACCATTCCACACTATTAAGCTAAAAAGCATTTGAACATATATTTTATAGGGGGTTGTTTATCTCAGGGTATACAGGGGCAAAAATGATTGACACTTAAATACCTTTAAACCACCTTCCACGTAAGTATTTTTTGGCACAGCTGTTTGACAGTTTTTTTTATTATGTCAAAACGAGAATAAAACAAAAAATATCAACGGCGACACACTTTTGACAACTGATTTGGAGTATTTATACCAGTATCTACATCCTGTGTAAATTTGATGAAATTTCATTGCGGGCAAATATGATTTTTCATAAAAATCTAGTTTTACACGTCATTCTATGGGAAATAGGCATATAGAGGGCGCTATAACATACAAATTATGACCTTTGTAGGCCTATATGGCAAGATTCCCGCAATGGATTTTTCTGATTTTTTAGGTGGTAATAGCTCTTGCATGTTCCTACTTATATCTGTTGTCAAAATTGTGTCGCCATTGTTTAAAATTGCTCTAAAAATAAAATAGACAATTTGCATGGGCTCAAACAACTGTGTTGGCATGATAATTTATGCTCACAAATTACAATCATGCAATAATTTATATCAACAATGTCCGATAACTGTAGAAATGTGACAAAACTAATGTATTTTGATTTTGATTTTGCCCTTATAAAACGGACCCTCTTGAGTTCGCTATTTTTCAAATGCGATTTTCTCAGAAACAAAAATTCGTATTTCGTTTAACATCCGTCACTATGTAATACACCCGACGAATGCATTGTAATAAAGTTTGTGAGTTGATAATATCAGTTTAAGGGACAGCTACCAAAATTCAACCATCACGATTGGTGGTTTATGGCCGGTTCATAGCTTAGAACGATGTACCGGTGTAGAAGTAATTATAGTCCGGCGTACTCACAGTCCGGCTACAACGGTAAGGAATAGGGCACTCAATTCAGTTGACTCTTCACGCAACATTAGTTTAACGCTTTATTCCGTTATCGTCTATGGAGCCCGGACTATGGCTCCCGCCGGACTATATCTGCTTTCACACCGATTCCAAGGGAAAAGAACCTGCCTCAGCCGCTGCGACCGATGGTTCGTGGCGGATAATGAACGATATACCGGTGTCATATAATGCAGTGCTGTTCTACCCACCAATTGTTTGTGTTCTCCATTGAGTGCTGTATGCAACATTTGTGTCAGTACTGTACCCAAATGGCCTCGTCTATAAGGTCACGGTTTATTCCGTACATGTTGCTATGGTAGCTAGGACACTCTCTCATGGAGGGCACTCAGTTTCTTTACACCGGTTCTATGGGAAATGGATGTGTCTGAACCGCCGCGAGCGGTGGTCAATGGCGGTGTCATAGTTTAGAACGATATACTAGTTACAAGGGGAAAGGACGTGCCTGAACCGGCAAGCAACCCGTGCTTAATGGGGTTTTTATTAGTTTAGAAAGATATAACCTCTCTGAACCGACGAGCAACCGACGGTTCAAGGGGGATTTCATAGGGGATTTCTTCAAAGGTTAAATGTTATTTTTGCTTGGATGTTTGCTTTGGTTGTTTACAGGGATAAACAGGCTATCAGAAGATTTTTATTTGGTGCTTTTCGGACTTTGGGTTCAGAAACTATGTCAATTTTGCGGAGAGACCTAAAAATTCTGTTTGGCCGATTTTAGCCATACAATGCGGACAGACTGACATCGACGTATACCATAACACATTGTAGCAAAGACAATTCACACATGCAATTTCAGATGGTATCGATTTCTTCTCGACAAAAACATATCAGTTTGAATAAAACGGCCTATTATGTAACATAATTATAAGTAAAATATCTTCAACAAATTAAATTACCATTGTTCAATCATAAAGAGTCAGTTATTGAAAATCACTCCATATCAATGTCTCAGTTCATGAACATAATGAAACTGCTCAAAGGTTTTTGTTTTACATCTCTAAGGTAATTATTTTGCACAAATACAGTATACTCAGCGTCCATTGCGAGAAGAACTAAAGCTGAAATTTTCTGAAATAATTTGTAATTAAAACTTAAAATTCAATATCGCACGGCTTTTTCAAGCGGAATACAAAACCTTATATGGTTTCACTTTGGCTCCCAAGTTTCGTTGTAGGTTAAAACATGAAATCTTGCTGAACCAAAGTAAACTGTGGTCTTACACCAGCTATCTTGACTTTCTTATTTGGGAAATTGAACATTTTTCACTCAGCATTTTCTTTTGTAATCTCCGGGATTCTCCCACCCTGTATTGTTTAACAATAATTTGGTGTGAAATGTTTTATTCAAATCACTGCTGAAAACAATGTTACTCTATGTAAACGATGCCTCTTTGTTTGGCTCAAAATCGGCCAAACAGGGTTTTTAAGTCTCTCAGCAAAATAGGTATAGCTTCTTCCTCCAAAGTTCAAAGGACACCAAATAAACGTTTTCTGAAAGCCTGTTTATACCTCTTTATAACCAAAGCAAATATTTGAGCAAAAATCATTCTTTACTATTTTAATTATTTTTTATTCTGAATGTAGGGTTTTTTTGACTCACACTGTAGTTCAGAACAAATACCGGTTCCAAGGGCAAATAACCTCTACGAACAGGCGGTTCCATAGTAAAAAGCGATATACCGGTCCCAAGCGGAAATAACGCGTCTGAACGGGCGAGCAACCTATGGTTGAGTATGAAGTTCATCGTAGCATTTTTGTTTAGGCGTAACTAAGGATGATTTTACGAGCCATTATCTGTGGGGTTCGTCAATATTTACGCCTTTAAATCTCGTCGAAGATTGCACCCTATTTGCCAATTTGAGCTGAATTACAGCATTAACAAAACGTTCACAAAAATACCCCATGAATTGTGCCGTGTTTGTTTTGTTTTGTGTTTTTGTTGTTGCTTTGTTATTTTTGGTTTATATATGATAGTCAAGATTACGAAGGGATATCACTGGAATTCGGACTAGGAAATGCGGACACAAATTCGGTTGCAATACGTACACATTCAGTTGAATGAGTGGATTGTGGCGTCAAGTCTGTCTAACCAAGGTACGTATTTTTCTTGAGTGGACCTGTGATTCATTACCAGAATGGATTCGTAGATGGTTCACCGTTAAATAATTCTTTGAAGGGATATTAAGGAAATTAGCTCTGTTGGTCTTGCTTGGAACACCCACTCAGCTATCTACTCAACCACTACTATATTGATAACCAATTTTTGTTTTCCTGATCTTTCTTGGTTTCGGGCCCAGATGGCTCTAGAAAGTACTGACAGGAATGATTTCGTATGTATGGTAAACAGGGTATGTATTTCCTTCAATGTTATATCAAAAAAAATAATTTATTGATACTGATTCAATATGCTTTTTATTAGTCATAGGTTGGTTCCCTTTAATAGGGAGAGTGGTATAATGTCCGCATTCCCCATATAGAGTCCTACAGGGAATGTTTTGTACCCGTCCATTATAACACGAAGATGATGCCGAAGGTGCGAAAGCATTGAATCGGCATCATTTTTACAAAGAAATCTGGGTATCACAAACGTTTCCCTTTCTTGAAATAAATACTTTTCCCAAATATCTTGGAAAGGAAGCAACACACGCGTGTGACCAAAAATGACTATTTAAATACTAGTTACCTAAGCAATAATTTGAGCTATACATTAGATTTAGAGCGTTCAAAAACATTTGACCCCATAGGAGCTTCACTCCTCTCCTGGGGCCCACACGGCAGCAGCGGGCCTCCGGCAGAATTTCATATTTGCAAAAGTTTCTATACTTTTCTCTGAATTTTCCAGTGTTAGATATTGGTACATCGTTCGTTTTATCAAACTCATGGTTAACCATAACTACGTGAAATAACATAATCGGAACAAGAAACAAGCCTTTAATGTGAAGAAAGTGATATATAAGTGCGCAATGGTGTTAAACTTTTAAGTGCTAAGGGGTGGGGTGGGGTTTCCTAGGGACACCAAGATTTTTCTAGTTTTTTATTACTTTTCGTGACATAAATTGACAGGGTATTTTTTGTCATTGTAAGACTTTAGGACACATTTCCCTTTTTTTTGTGACCAGAAATAGTATTAAAATGCCTAGCCGTGAATTACAAATTAGAGGGGTCCCCCAGGGCACCAATAGAAGGTGAGATTTGCAAATAAAAATGTTTAACAAACCTTGTAACCAAAATATTGTCTTGTGGCGATTTATGCCACATACATGTAACTAAATCATAAAATCAAAAGATCAAAAGCAAACAAGCGTTAACCCTTTTATAACATCATTTACATTTGATCGCAATTGGCTTTGCGTCTTCACTGTGCAAACCTAAGGGAAATATGGACCGCAGTGACAACCCCCCGGAAAAATACCAGATTGTCAACCATAGAACTATTGGGTTATCCATTTTTTGGGTTGATGCTAGGGTGTGAATTATATAGTACGTTTTGTTCAATTTTGACGGCTTTCGAAACAATGATTTGGCCCCTAATGTTAAGACGATATAATGAAACTCAATTTGTTATTTCGTCTTTGGTGATGTCTTATGACACTTAACATGTGTGTATACGTTTCATTTAAAATCCGACCAGGAGGAAAAGAGGTTCTTATCCCCCTTAGGCACAACGTGAGTGAAAACACCTTAGGCACTTACGTGTTAAACCTAAAGGGACTGCAATGCCGATTATTTAAAATTGACACTGAACTGACTTCGTTAATGGAATAGATCGCATTAACTCGGATTAAAATCGCTCTTACTCTATAGCGTTTGCAAGTCTTTATTTTTCATCTGTAAACAGCAATACACATTATTATAGGTCACATTAATATTATGAGTGTATATTCTATATACTATACTTGAAAAAGGCATTACAATTTAACGGCTGTAATGTGAATGAAATTTACTAGCCTAGTGCAAAACCAAACTGAGCGGTAAAAAACTGCTCACAGTTGGCAAAACTCCGATTAGATCAGTACTCGGGTTATGAAAATCGGCTACAAATGAGGGGTTGGCATAAGCCAAAACGGCGGCTGGGTTCTTGATTGGTTAAAACTAATGCTGGCAAGAAACAATTCTTTGGTGGTGTTGACTATACGAAAACCTAAACACTGACTGGTGGTGCTTTTGAAGGTATATCGTTCGGAATAAGAAGATGTTTCTTCTTGGACAGGTTCGCTGGAAATGGAAGTAGTAATATTAGCAATTTTTTTTTTTTTAATCCTCAGAAAAAAGAATACACGTTTAGATGTATTGTACAAACAAGTGAAAGCTGTGAGTGGAGATGGGGAGAAGTGCATACACGGTCTTGCCGATGTGACCCGGAGTGTAAATTTTTTCAATGGACTGTTGTTTTGACTATGACGTAAGCTGCACAGTGATGGTGTTTTAACAGCAAACTGTCGATACGCTGGTATTACCTAATCGATATTCATGTATCGCGGTGTTTGAACCCATTAGATCAAAAAAGTTATTTGATTCAACTGAAATGTCTAAGCGTATTCCCTTTGTTACACGCTGTCCAACATGGTGGCAAGAAAGAACCAATATTCACATAAATGTGGAAATACAATACTGCAATGGCACATACGGTATTGATACAGTTTGTGTTTAATTTTATCAAGCTATTTTGTGCAATATGTCACGGACGAAACCCATCAAAAATAAGTTTTTTTGGAGTACCCTTGGTACCGGAGGAAGGGAAATCTTTGCCAGACGAAATCGACCATTTCTTCTTCAGCATACAAGACTGCCAGTGGAATAAAGTTGGACGTCGCCTGCGTTTTTGCCCCCGTTATGTCCGCGATCCTGCAATGACGTATAGAATATACTTTATCTTCAGGGTTGCGAGTCTTACTCGCTGAAAGGCTTCATGCGGGGCGGAAAACTACTTTGGTACAAAAATACCATGCGCTTTTTGCAATTTGCAATCTCTTCAAGAGTGTTCTAGAAAAAGATCTTTGACAGACCTATGGCAAGTTATTCAAAGTAAAAATTGCAATCAATACGGACGAAAATGAATGCCCAATTGGGGAAGATTTGATCCCCGTAAAAGTAAAAGAAAGTTGTGTCGTCCTAAACGGTGTCCTCCAGATTTAATTACAGGGAAACCAATGCGTTCGCAAGGAAGTCATGATTCCAAAGTATGAATTTTGGGTGGGAATGTTTGGAGGAGGATTATTATCATTTACAAAGCAACCATCGTGCTGTTAAATGTTTTTCAAACAAAACTCACTCTGAGATAATCAGTTGGAATTTGGGGATAATTCCAATGAATTGTTATCAAAGAACAAGCATCGGGCCAGCCAAAACGGGTCCTGATTAATCAGTAACGATTTACTTTGGGAAACGTTAGTGGAACTCTTTAATAGAAATGGTCAACCGTTCTAATCAATGATTTTTTTTTAAACATATTTCTTATCGTCCGATTGTGGCATATATGAGTGAATGTACTTTTTTCGTGCGACAATCCCCAAATCAGCCTCAAAAAGTGCTACGTGATTGGTATTCAGGTAGTCTCTCTGAGTTTGCCCGTGTCAATGATTCAAATTTCCAAACCACTATTCTTAACAATGTTACCTAAGGTCATCTTTCTAATATATCTTTTAACACACATTTTACATGGAGTCAAGGAAAAAAAAGAAAATTTATTTGAATTGTGCTGACCGGATCACCCTTTACAATGTACCCAAGTACAGTAAAATA
Organism: Ophioderma brevispina; assembly: GCA_023653785.1. NCBI lineage: Eukaryota > Metazoa > Echinodermata > Ophiuroidea > Amphilepidida > Ophiodermatidae > Ophioderma > Ophioderma brevispina. Next base: position 20,828 of record JAMKCH010009161.1, read on the forward strand.
ACTTTGAATTCGAACATTAATAGCGAAAACGGATGGAGTTGAAGTTATAGCAATTTTTTACGTTTAAAACAGGTGAATTTGTGCTCTTAACAGAGGCTCATCAAGAATTTGTTTAGAAAAGGTGACGCAGAAAAAAGTACCAGCTGTGAAACACAAGTAAAAATAGTATGAAAACCATTAGGAATCCGTACCATGATATGATAGGAGCTTGTAATTGTGCTCTGTTCCTTACAATTTCCTGCCTATTGCAATTTCAAGAAACTCAGGTATAAACATATAAGGCGAAACTATGAGGAACATCGTTACTCGCACTTCTTCGTCGCCCACATGCTCTTTGTTATGTTCCGATTCAACCACAAATATCTGATAACGCTTGTGTAGCGTTGCGGGTAGTAACCCACTACACTTGGTTAGCAACATTCTCATGGATGACAATCTTTTTGCAGCGTTTACAAGCACACAACTTGTGTTCAAGCCATGTCAACAATTTTTTTTTTTGGAAAAAGAAGCCTGAGTGTTTCTTGTTATCATTACTGATAGGAGGGGGCATCCCACTTGCCATAGTTTGTGTTTGTTTTTCTCTTCTCATTTCTGTCAGTGCGGTTACATGCATTCCAATATGGTGGGCGGACACATGCTGGATTTCTGATCCCACTGCGAATCTCCTTGCTTTTGGCCGTTACTGTGGATTGTCCCGGGCTGTGATCAATTATTGTGTAATATCATAATAACTGCCATCGTCTTGTGCAAAGCAATGGCGACGGTCTAATAAGCTTCAGAACAAAGGATTGCGTAGCGGGGAAGAATGGAACAATTGGTCATGTTTTTAAAAAGGTAGGTATAAATATTGAAGTAATGTGCATAAAGCAGGGAGACTATAATAATGGGAGAGGGAAAACCACCCGTCTGGTGAGGCCTCGGTCCGACTGTCCCTCAATGTTGAGGGCAGTATGAGGTTCAATTTTAGTGGACTTGATGATGGGCGGGCTTGATAAGAGTGGTCCAAAATGGTAAAATTTACCATGTTTAATTGACGTACTATAGAAGAGAAAAATCTAAGATAGTAAGGTATGTTTTTCTGATAAGTATTTGTTTCTCTTTTATTTTTTCTGTTTTTTAAGTTTTTTATTTTTTTCTGAATTTTTGGATATAACTTTCTGTATGTGTTTGCAATCAAGAGCAATCCTGTAGGACTTTCACTAGTCTACCTAAGGCATTATCATAACCATGCTATCCTCATACTGCACGGGGGCGCTATAACAGCAGTTCCTCGTTTTGTACGTGCTAAATATAAGAGTTTTACAGGCCTGGTATAAATCTCTAAGAAATGGGTAGCGATACTATTAGTAATCTCCTGTTTGTTCACGTAATACGGAAAATACCTAATTCCGGGTGCTGTAACACATGCGGCCGTAGGCCTAGTGTGATACAGCACCTAACCATTGGTATTTTCCGTATTGCCTAGAACAAACGGGGGATAGCATTTATCATTTAAGTTTGATTAGATTTCATTTGTATTTATCAGGATTAGCACAGCTGCAGTAGATCAAATACAAGTACTTTGCAATTAAAAGCCAGATAAGTATGGCCTTGACTAGACCTCTCTTCATATAGGCCTACAAAGTACAAATCAAAAAGTTGGGACTAATTGCACAGCAAAATAAACTTAGTTTAAACAGGCATGATTCTGGTGTCTTTTTATATGTTTGCAGGATCAAGGAATCCATTTGAAACATTGTTGATAATATTTTATCAAATGGTTTCGGTATTTGGCCGCGGCGGCCATTTTGAAGTTCAGATTTAACGCCAAACTGTTACTTTTTCCCATAATAGCCTCTCTCTGGCTTGTAGAGGCATGGTTTCAGGGTGCCTATGCTTCAGTTTTCGGGGCCAAGGAATCCAATAAGAATATTCGTCTCGTAACAGTATTGGACCATTAGATTGTGTCATTTGGTTGTGGCAGCATGTTGAATTTCAAAATGCTCACCAAACTACCTCTATTCAATGTTTAACATGTAAAATTATCAATCCAGTGGGGTCCCCCGAAGAAAATGATACCACTCGTGGAGAATCTGGCCAGGATGGGGTGCACGGTGTGTCTTTCTTGGCCCATGCACTATATGACGTGTTGATCCAAAAGGGCATATTGAATTGTGCTCCTCAGGGGGAACTGGACTGTCTATATAAGACCAGACTCTCTTCCACGATGCACAAGATATTTATCTATAGCTTATGTATGTAATTGGATTTGATACTTGGCGTAATGATCACGCAATACGGGATTATATTACGTGGTTAGCAATTTTCAACAGGCAACTCGGAATATATTACCCGTTAACTCATATGAATTCGAGTATTCTGAAAACCTAATACACAGCGTATCATACGCCAGCCTTTTATGACGCACTTTACAAAGAGTACTCCTTTTCAAGTAATAGGGACATTATGGTCCAGTGGATTTAGTGCTCGCCCCACACTCCGAAGGTTGTGGGTCCGTGTCCCGCTGTGGCCAATGTGATTCGCCCTTGAGTCGAGGCGCTTTACCTCGATCACTCCCCTCTACCCAGGTGTATAAATGGACCGGTGTAAAAGGAGAGGGGGGCACTCCCTGAAATAGGTGACGGGGATTTGCGGCACTATTGACCCCCCCTTTTAAACCTGCTGTCACTGAAAGACCTCGTTTTTACATGTCCTGAAAGATCACCGTTTTTTTACTCTCAGTGATGCCCCCATTTGTTTGAATCTAATGTCACTGAATGGCCCCTTATTCTATTTCATGTTCTCACAGAAGGCCCCTCCTTGTTCACTATAGACTTCATCATTGGTGCTCTCACTGAAATGACCCCCTTTTTCAACAAATGTAGCGGCTCAGTGTTGACCCCCAGTTTTGCATCCTCCATCACCAAATGGACCCCTTTTTTCCTTCAAGTTCCTCAGCGAATGCCCCCTATTTTGAAAGTCCCATCCGCACATACCCGTCACTTTCATATATGAGTACCCCCAAAAACAAAAAAAAAAAAAAAAAAAAAAAAAAAACAAAAAGAAAAAAAACCCAACCCCCCACAAAAAAAAAACCGAAGAAAGTTGTTTTTCTCAAAAAATAAATAAAATCTTTAAATTAATTTTTCTTAAGAGTCTGTTGCTGTTACATCGTTATCCTCTTCACTCATCTCAAACTTATTTCAACAACTGTTTTTGTTTTCTTTTGTCGTTCTGTGATTGAATCAATTCGAGTCAATTGAATCGAGTGCCCTATTCTTCACAGGTTTTTATGTGGACTGATGAGTCCCGAGGACCATACCCTCCGTCACAACGGCATTAATTTAATGTTCGTGTTGGCAAGGGTAATATAGACCGTATTCAATATGACGTCAGCCACCAGCCATGTTGGTGGACAAGAATCATCCATTCCCAGGACTACAATAGACCATTTAACATCAATGTTTGTAAACATGTTAGGGCCTTGTATCTTGAAATATGTCGACCTGACTGTGTACACACTGTGCAATTGTATCTGTTTAGAGTTTTAATACTATTGGGGCATAACGATTGGCAGGCATGGATGGCAGTCAACAAAGAAAGTGACGTAGTATGTTACTGGTCTTACATAGCTGTCAATCGATCCGTGTTTCGCGACTTGCACCGGGATCATTGAACAGGTGAATGTCATTGTAGTACTGGAATGCGTCTATCTTTGTCCACCAACATGGCTGCTATTGATACGGTCTATTAGCGGCAGCGGCCGAGCCTTGAAAAGTGCTGTAGTTTTTCGATTTAAATAAAAAAAAACTACCCTCCCCACCGTACAACAAAACATAAACAACCACCTTTTTTTTGAAGGATAAATATATAAGATTTAAGAAAATGATGGTTGTGGTTGAAAATATTTGGTGCAGGATGATTCTATTCCGAAAATGCATTTGGGGCTGCATTAAGCCAAATTATTATTAGTTTTTGGTTATTTTTTAAGGTAACATATTACAATCTTATTTTTATGGTATGCTTTGTTTATTGATATAGGTTTTATACGTTTGCATAAGGTTCAGGATAATACTCGATTGTGGTGACTACTGGATAAAAGGATGCTTTTTTTAGGAAAAAAGGTGATTTTTGGCTAATTCAAGAACCTTTATATATTGTATACGAAATCTATAATATAAATGTCAAGATTTGATAGTATTGCTGATGATTTAAAATTTGTTTTGCTAAAAAAATTTATAAATCTTGATATTCTTTAAGTTTTTAGCTCAAAAACGTGATTTTTTGACCCCAAAACACCCCGCCACCAAAGTTTTTTTGACCACAACCATCATTTTTTTAAAATTATTTATTACTATCTTTCGAAAGAATGGTGCGTTTGTGTACCCCTTACCCAACCATAAATGGATTGGCCGCAGGTGGTACCCCTGGGCTGTGGTTGTCTCACCAGTTTTTCTCCAACCGCTCCATCTATATCTCGCCGTAGAGATATATGGTGGAGTCCCTGGCTCAATCGCTTTAAAAAAATGGGAACCCGTTCGCATGTAAACACAGGTTCCGTCATCTTACTCTTTACCTTTCGTACTCATTTCTTTTAAACTTAGCTCACTATTGCGTGGCCCCCCCACCTAAATCCGCGTATGCTCCCTGTAGTGATTATTATGATTAGTATGTGGCACAATGATTATGTAATATGCAAACAAACCGATTTGTTAAAACAAAATAAGGGCGCCAGCTCGGAAAATCTCTGAGAAAATTGAGATGACCTAGGTTCACGTGCCATAAACATCAACGGCAATAGAGAAGGTAATTTATCTACTATGTTAATGCTGCACATTTAACCTAGCTGTTTAATGAAGTTTATTTCAATGTTTGGAGTTCATTTCATGTTCTTTCTGTTGTGGATATGAATATTTCTATGAATCTAATAGTTAACATATGAAGAAAATACAATAACAGCCCAAAAAACAAAAATGGCAAACGTACAAGGATGTTGGGCAAATTTTGTGGAAGTACAAGGCACAATACCATTTAGCTCTTAAAGGGGAACAAACCCCTAAATATTCGATCATCATATATTTTATACATATATGACCGTTTGAATAGATGTAATTCAGTCTCTCAAACATATTCCCTCTAAAAATATGTAATTACTTCCTGTTCATGGGTGTATCCATTTTGCTTTTGATGACGTAACCCGACTCACCAAGAAGTGCCGGTAAAACAGACATCATTCCTACTTGAACTACATTGCATGTAATACACTAAAACATTTTTTGTATGGCTAATTACGGCTATTCAAAACATTCGCATGGTGTTTTGTAAGGCCACACATTCACAATTTATACAGAGTGTGATGCATTTGCAAGCTCAATTGGCTAATATTCCTAAGTATAATTATTTTTCTTTGATCTCAGTGCGCGTGGTAGTTCTACAATGTTGTACTTAGTCAAAAAAAACACCCGACTCAACCGGAATTTCTGCCATTCATGGTTGCATTGGGCCATTCAATTTCATGGGAATTATACAATTTTTATTTGACCCTTTAGGGATCCCGATAAGATATCCGGTCCACACACAACTTGCAATGGGCATCTGTCTATAACCATTGATTTTCTGTCCATGAAATCACGGGAAATGTTTTGAATGGCCGCCATTCATTACTGAGAATAGATGTTTTTATGTTAACATGTGCTTCATAATAAAGGAGGCCTGCATGGTTGCTTTGCCGGCACTCTTTGATGGGTCCAGGCTACGTCAACCAAAGTCAAAATGGATTCACCTACGAACAACCTAATGAATCGTTGAATTGGGGAGAGGGAATGGGCTTTTTAGATAGAAATTACTGATAGATGGAGTATTATATGGTATATATAAACAAAGCTTGTCGCTCTTTTAAGGTTTTAGTTCCCCTTTAAAGGCTGAACTCGAGGTTTCCAGATCATTGTCAGCAGCTGCTGACAGGGCCCCCCCAAAATATTTCTCTCAAGGGGCCCCTCAGACCCCCCTAATGCACTAAAACGGGACATTGCGTAGCTTCGCGACACTAAAGGGCCCCACCGTTAGCTGCTGACAGGGCCTTTTCCTTAATCCGCCACTGTTCCAGATGAGGCAGGAAAAAACTCCTATGTCCATTAACCTTTGAAATCAAAAGCTCCTATGTGAAATTGAACACAGTTTTCAAAACTTCTTAGTTGGGCAAATTTACTGGCAGCACAAACGCCTTTTTAAACAAAAAAAAATGTTCACTGTGAATTCAAATTGATGAAAACTAATGGCCATGAATTTTAGAATAGATTTTACTGTCAACCAAGAATATATCAGAATGCTCACTATGCATTAGGATTTTTTTTATTGCCGACAGTTCTGTTGAGAAATGCAATTTTGCACTAGACGGTTTTTAAAGGGGCCCGTTTACATAGGAATATTATTCAAAGGTCAAATCCCACAGGAGTTTTTCCTTCCTTGCGATATATACAGGGTGACCTACTCAAAAATTTACCCAAAATAAAGTGATTTTTTTCCTTTTTTTAAATTTATATCTGTGGATTTTATTTTATCATAAAAGAATGGTTAATTGAGCATCTTGCCTGAAAAAATGCATTTTGGGTGAGTGGTTCTCAAATATGGTCCACTGAACAATAAGACAGCAAAACAAGACTTTGTCCACGGAGCATCATTTTTCTTGTAGGCATGGAAATCCCCAATTCCCAAATCGAGTCAGTCGTGTCCTCACAAGATAGAAAACTGGTATTTAGCCCAACTGCAGACGGTCCATGGGATTTCATGATGGAATGATGTACACATAAGTGTTTTGGTCAAACCGGGGCCTTGTTCAAGTCTGCAATCATACTGGGTTGTGGAGGTCTTGTTTTCCTTCTTGCTCTTTCAGTGTTGTTCGCCTGTCCCCTTCCATCCCCTGTTTTGTTCCTGTTATGGCAACTAAAAATATCCGATTCATCTCAAACTGTTGGAATTTCAGCATCTTAGGCCATCTTTAGTGCTAATTGAATATTGTATTTTATAAAAAACACTTATATCTTATAAATCTCTGAGTCAGCCTTTAAGTGACTACAGAATGCCTATTATTTTTAATTCTCCTCCTGTGTTATAGCCAAAATGTCCATGTACTTCGTATCAGCTGGAGCTTATAAATATATGTCCAAAATTGTGTACTTGCATTGCAGATGTCGTCAGTGCTTGGTCTCTCTTGGATACTGGGGTGTCTGGCAAGTGCTACACCCAATGATGTCCATGTGGTGGATATGGCAGCATAATCAACTCTCTGCAGGGAGTATACGTATTCTTTTCTTTTGGATTCAACGCCCGTGTTCGATCTCTTTGGAAAGAGTTTTTGAAGAAAGTATTTCGCGCCAGCGAAGTGGTTACTTAACTCCCTGGTAACTGGATCACGCACCTTTTGGATTATTGCAGCCGTAGACTTGGTACGATCATTTCGATCGTGTTGCAGGACTCAAAAGTGTGATCCAGTTGACTTAAGGAGTGCGTGTCACACCGACCGTTATTACCGGTATTAAAAACTGATGGAATTAAAAAAAAACAAATCCACTAATTCCCCTCACCCTATTTGACCCTATTGTAATCGTCTCCACATTCGTCGACATAATCCTTAGGTCCAAATCCTTCACAACCTCTAATATGTCAGTATAACAGGTGCTTACTTCGATTAGTTTGGAGAGGAGGCTTAAAAGAAAACATGTGGCGCGATTCAACCTGTTTTTCATGAACGAACTAAAGCGTCCGATAATGTGGGCCTTTCCATTTTTCCAAACACGTGCGCTCAAAAGTCAGTAACAATTAATTCACCTGTTCTTGAATACCACTAAGCAATACATTAGTCATAATGCGTTCATCTAAGCATAGAATTGATTTTCGTCTGGGTATCAGATTCCATGTTTCAATAGATTAGCGTGGAATTTTAATTTCCACCCACTGAACATGCCCCTCATTCAATCCCATACCTTCGAAAGTACTAGAGGTGACACGCATGGGTTGAATCTACTATACACCTGTCGTAAAGTTACGACCGGTACTTAACCCTGCTCTTCTTCGGCACTAAAGCGTCGGACTAAAGCGAGTTAAGTCCGATAGAGGTGCGTCACAGCGGCAACTTTTATATCACCACTACAAAACCGATCGATTTAGGTCCGGTATTAGGTGACTTATGTCCGACCGCATTTGGAGAGACGATTACATGTAGGTAAATAGGCGTGAGGGGAATTAGGATTTGTTTTTTTAATTCCATCAGGTAGTAGTTAATACCGGTAATAACGTCGTGTGGACACGACTATAGTAACGACCGGGTTACACGTAACACTTCGCTAGCGAATACGATTGAAGAAAAGATAAGAAGGAACCACAACGACTTCACAATCCGATTTTATCTGTTTTATCTCATTCCACCACCGCACAAAAGGAATGGATTCAACAGCCGCCCTTTGACCATAATCCCTCTGCCGCAATTCGACGATTGGCGAGCAATCATTACTGTAGAATATTTGAAAACTCTATGCCCGAACACATAAAAAGGTTACGATATTGCAATTACAAAATGTTCCGGTGTCTGTGTGTGAAAGCAGGTATAGTCCAGTGGGAGCCATTAGACGCCGGGCTCCATTAGGACGATAAAACGGAATAAAGCGTGAACCTTATGTTGCGTAAAGAGTACAATGATCGATTGCCATATTGTTCACCTTGTTCCCGGACTATGAGTCGCCGGACATATGGTTACTTCTACACCGGCTGTATCCGGCGTGGATTTGTTGTTTTTTCGTTTATAGAAGTTAATGCCCCAAGAATGCCCCCCAGCCCAGTGTGAAAAAAAAGGATTGAAGTTCGACTACAGTGAAAGGTGGACCCGGGGGCCGTCTTGGATTTTCGTTGGGCAACCAATGTCGTTTCCATGGGTTCTGAAAGTCGGACCCCTAACGGGACCACTTTTCAGTTAAAATATACCCTAACGGCACAGCAGTAATTGGACATCCAAGAAGCGAAAGGTACTGTGGTATGTTAAAATACATTTTCAACTAATATTATTCCCAGTTATATACTCTCTTTGACATTCCACTTAGAATATTTTATAAAGGTCTTTACTTGTATGCAAAATTTGTACTTGTACGGGATTATTTCATAAATATTTATCATATTGTTTTTGCTGTAGGCCTATTCTATGCATGAACCAAATCAAAATTGATTGAAGATTGAGGTAATTTCCAGGGTGAGATAAACACTTGCGGGACCTGTTTCATACATAAAAATACACATTTAAAAATAGCCACATATACAAGAAAAAGGAATTTGTGTGCTACTGCAAGTACAAACATACACACTTAGGTATTTTGCGATATTTGTATCGGAAACCAGTCACAATCACAACTGAATTTGTAACCCCAGTGGGACTAGAAATGATTATTTGAATGTGATACTTTTTTTGCACGGGTTCCCGACAAAAAAAGACCCCAGGGCGTCTTGATACGGTTTCCAGGAAAAGTTATGTTGAGTTTACGTCGAGCATTCAGCGCGTGCGGAGAATTTTCTCGAGCGAGAAGAAAATATGAAGTAGGATTATCCTAGGAAGCCAAGTCTTGAGAGAATATGAATTAACAATGGCAATTATGGGGGGCAGCTAGATCGTTCAAACGTCAAGTGGGTCGAGGTGGTTCCTTCTTATTCTTTCTTCCCTGGTATAACAGAGTCAAAGCGAAGTAAGTAGTAAGATTTGACTAGCTTGAAGAGGTTCACCAGGTTTGATAAGCACATTATTATTGAGATTTATGTCAAAAGCAGGTTTGTCGACAAGGTTCGTGACATGATCTACCTCAGTTGCTCAGAACTGATGTATTGATCCATCTGCAGTAGAGCGAGAAATTTAACCTAAGGTCAACCTTTTCTCTTCTACAGTGGTCTCAGTCCTGAGGAGGAGGAAGCTGAGTGATCATTCAGCGAACTGTCGACAAAACAGTCAGGTTTTCACTGTTTTTGGACATTATAATCCCACACAAAAAAAAAAATAAGATGGACTTGGATTAAACAGTAGGTATAACGAATTAAATAAATATCAAGAGGAATTAACCCGCGCAATTATGTAAAAACCCGACTTCTTTAGCATTTTATTGACTTAAGTGATAGCAATTGCCACCGAAGTGCAAAACAACCAACGTTATCATGTATATAGTCTCAAACCCCCGAATGAAATTGGGTGAAGTCGGATGATTTTTAGTATTTGCGCATAACAGTTTCATGGTTATTTAGATTATAACGCATATGGCTAAATTAAATGCTTTTATATGCCCGCTCTCTTCAGGTCCAAGATGACCATCAAACGGCCCCCTTGGCCCAATATTTGATTTTGGTAACATCAAAACTTCTTAAGACGATGTCGTAGAGTTCCTAAAATATGTTAGAATTAGGTTTAAGGGGTGCATGGGGGGACCGTGAAATCTGCTAAGACTACTAAGGGATGATGCTGATGAGCTTTAAATTAATTTTGTCATGACGGTGCTCTAACCATATAAGTCTATGGGAAAGGCTTGGACTAATACAAGATGGTATAAATTTGGGTATATTTGTGCTATAATTATGTAATTTTTTATTCTAGAGTAGATATAGTCAATTATTTATTAAATTTATATTGGAGTTGCCGAGGAGGAAAAATGTTGCGAACCACTTTTCGGAAAGAGTGACAATTTCAATGGCCTGAGGTCAAAGTTCGGATTTTATTTTTTCGGCACATGGGATCTTACCTGACCCCATTTACTGTGTTAGTGTCCATGATATAACTCCCATAGAAAAGTGGTTATCTGGGTTGAGTCCAAATAAAATCCTTGGGCCCTAACGGTTTTTTTTAGCTGGACCTTAAGTGGTAAGTGAAATAAACATTATAGGGTGTTTATGTTTATATGCTTGTAAGTAACGCGATGCAGAATATGGCACAGTTGTGTGAGGTGTCGGTTAAAATTTTAATCTTTACTTACCTCAAAGGAACCTTGTGTATATCATAGTTCAAATCACGTTCTTCACATGTTGTTATATTACAGGGATAAGCAGCGACAATGCGAGGGATAAAAAATGTGGAAAATGCATTTATTAGCTTAGATAAACATAAAGATAAAATATGATAAAATTCCATAGAACTAATTAATGTAGGAAACCAAACACAAATAGTGAAAAAAAATTAGAGCTTTGAGGAAAATTGTATACTGTCTCTAGCATATAGACATTACAGTGAGGACACAGAATCTACACTAAACAATTGCAGTACAAAATAAACAAAGACAGAATTATATCGTGTTTGAGGTCCAACTGTACAGTTCATGGTGCATAATATTCTGTTACAAATCTGGGATATTCACACGGAAAGGTTTTGATCTCAAGTCGGAATTTTGATACGCACCTATAGAAAATTACAAATCATTAAAAACTACTGCCTTGTCTTTATACACGGATTTCAAGCCAAAACTACTTGTAGGTTTTGGTAGCAAGAACAAAAATACCCCTAAATACGAATTTTGATGATTTTTTCGAGTTTAGGTCAGCAAATCGCGATTATCCCTTCATAAGGTTTATAAAATGAAATATTCTCATATGGGTGCTCCAATCCGAATTCGTCCACTCTGGGAAATGCGGGGAACATTGTAACATGAGCGGGGTGATGTGGAAATTAGTAGTTGTATTGGTAAAAATTTACACTCAAGTAATTTAAAGGTACACCAATGCGTTTTTTTATTATAGGATTACAAAATTATTATTTTGTCTTATGGTTCAAACCTTAAGTTACACGGCCACAGCCCAGATAGAGTTCAAGGGTCCTTCCTGAGGCAAAAAAATTATCCGATGATCAAGATTTTATGAAAATGGTGTAAAATTATTGCTCTTTTATACTGAAGAAAAAATGGACTTTATTTCAAAATGTACATTTTAACTTCCTTATTTTACAACACATCCTCACATTTTCCAGAGAAGAGGGTGGACCCAAAAATTTAGATTCAGATACTTCAAATCAATTAGTAGAAAACCCTTGAAAATTCTTCCCCGAACTCGAGCATAGGTTCTCATTTATAACTTAATAATGTATATACTTCTGTTCCTCACTATGATACAACGTGGTTACACGCGGCGGAACACTGATAAATGCACAAAACAAAACAGACCGTTCTAGGATAGTAAGATTTGATGATTGTTGGTTTTATGGACATTTGGAACAAAAAATTACCCCAAACCATGTTTCCTCAGCAAAAATCACGCAATTGTGCTTACAGCTCAAAAATCGAAATTTTGCCGACGCACGGCAACCATTATGAAAAAATAAGTTTTGAACCAAAGCACCTATAACCATGTACAAAGACATTTTTCAGGATTTCGAGCACAAGGAGTCCGGTTCAGACGTTAGTATGATATCGATACCAATTTACACCCAAAAATCCAAGATGGCCGACAGGCCATCTTTAACAATGTAGTTCGACTTACTCGAAAAGTGCCTACTGTACAAGAGTATAGGTGCTCTGGTTCAAAAAACATTAATTTTTTCAAAAAAATGGACCGGGCGTCAATGCTTTTGAGGGGTTCTAAATGCCGGGGGATTTTTGCGAGGGACAATGGGGTAAGTTTTTTCTAAAGTACACTGTATAGGACCGCAGAAAGTCAAAGGTTTTGGGGGTGGAAATTTTAAAAAATCTTACTTGCTGGATTCAAATCTAGGTACAAGCGAAAGATAACCTACTATTAACATTTTTCGAGAGCAATCCACTGTATCAAGATCCAGAATGCAGATACGCACTTATCAAGAAAAAAGTTCTATCAGAAAAGTTTTACTGAGAAAAATAGTTATTTCACAAGGTCACAGATGAGGATTAAAACCAGAAATATGGCACAATTGTAAGCCGTACGTACGTAAGTTGAAAAACGTGATTTGTTTAAAACAAGATATATCGTGTGTTTGTTCTTAATCCGGAGCCATAAATACTTACAAATTTAAACAAGAATCTCAGATTATTAATGAAGTATTTGAACATCCGTTTCTAGATAATGGTCGCATGATTATACAAGAGTGCATAAAAATTGCATGGATAGTTAATAACACCGTGGACCTTGATGCGTTAATTAAAACCATAAAACTTATTTTAAGTTTGAAACACATCTAATTTACTTCCTAACCGTAATAAATCAAAGACATCTACTGAAAAAAAGGTTAGACCTGAGAGGTTTTGTAAGCGACCCCCTTTCTTCATTCCAATGGTATTTACACAGTAGAGATGACTGTTAGTGTAGCATATGAATAGAATAAAGTGAAGGTTACTTACAGTGTACTGCATGATATACATATATACATGTAAATAGACACTACACAGCTTCCATCAAAATATCCCAATCTGAAAGGATTTAAAGATGAAAATGTTTCTTTGGTACAGAGATTGTGAATTTCTGACTTCGTATAGGAGCAAATAAGAAATTCAGCCTAGTTTTTAGGAAATATAAGCAAATCAAAATCAACTTTTCCCCTCCTTTACGCATATCTGTAGGCCAAATAAAGGGAAGAAATCTATTGAGTGTTTCATCTAATGGAATTACTATTATGAAAAAAATGTTGGGGTTGTTTCAAAACTCTCGTTGCACTTTTTAAAATATCTACGATTTCACCAACTCGGACCAGCTGGATTTATAACCCTTCTTCGAAACACTGTATCTCTGCACAAGATTATCTAACGAAAGGAATTAAAAAAGCATTGGGGAATAGTAGAAAATATACTTTTAAAGGAGTGTGAACACCATGATGAACAGAGGTGGTGTACATTTGTATCTTTGTGGTTCTAACTTCTGTTTTTTTATTGATACACGCGGTAGACTGTTATTTACATCTGTCCTTACACATGCGTTAACTTCACGAATGTCAGTTGGCGGTGGAGTGTGGTACACCTTAGTCTTTAGATACGCCCACAAATTTTACCCAAGATTTACAAAATATGAATAATTCAGTAGTATCTTGACAAAAGATGTAATGATATTGAAATTTTAACAAAGTTAAACCAATTTTGGTGTAAATTCCCATTGGCAATTGAGCGAGACTATGCTTACAATCAAGTGGCGATTATGAGTTTTCAGTCAATCTCCCTAATTATTTCAGAACAGAAGTAAATTAGATGTACTTTAAAATGCCAAAACAAAAACCAATTATATGTTCAATGCACTCAATCCATGCACATTTTGATACCACTGAATATAAAAGGCCACACAAAGTTAGGAGTAATACCAAAAGGGTGTGTGAAAGGCACCTTTTTACAATTTCTGTTAAAACTTCTTCAATTTTATGAAAAGGTAACCAATGGTTTTTTGGATCCCGCTTTCTTCAATCATCCCCCATTCTTAAAATTATTTACTTTACAGTGTTCCAGCATAGAGGTAGGAGAGAAGAAGAAAGCTCTATTAAAACCCTTTGACATTCATAATCGCCGCGATAAAACGTCCAATACAACACGAGATCAATATTAATGCGTAATGCATGTGCATCAAGATTGCATCGATGTCATAGTTAAGCAGGATAGCGACAATTGTATAGAATTGTGACAGTTTCCTTATAATAGCATGATGAAACTTGGCATAAAGTTTTTAAAATTCATCGGATTTTAAGATATGGAACACGTCACCGTCAATAATCTTCAAAGGGTAAAACAAGGTCATTTGGGTCATTATGAGGTCATTTACCTCTCTTGATGAATACATCATTTTTATGCATTTTTAATACCATGAGTTGATATATTGTGTATATGTTAATGCTGACATGATAATTAAATTATAATATACTCATGTACAAAAAAAATCCCATTTCCACATTAAGATAAAATGTTTCCAAACGTTAACAGTGTATGAGGTGGATTTTTCCTTGATTCCTGTACAACAATTAATGAAGTTAATGGAAACTCTCAAGGTAATTTCGACTAGATGACATGTTTTGTAAAGACTCATAATCATTGAAGCAAAGAAATGCATAGCATTATATTAACCAGTTATAAAGTGAATCAGTTTCCTCCATTTATGATGACCCTTGAGTTTTTTTTTACTTTGTGGTTACGAATAACTGGTCTTAAAAGAGACACAGATACATAGTGTTTGTTTATTCACACCCGCAATTTTCATTCAAATGTTGAGATTTACCACATGTTTTATAGCTCTGTGCAATAGCATATACAATTGGTATACATTTGTAACCTCAGAAAGAAAATGTCCTCGTGTCCCTCTAAATGAAGAGGACTGTTTTTGATTAAGGTCGACATGTATGTCACAAATAGAGCCATTAAATGTTTATGATGTGTTACAGTGATGCAACCTTATTCTGCATCTTTTAATGTATTTGACCTCATTTGACCTTTTGTGACCTCTAAGGTGACATTGAACTTGACCTGTTCAGGTTGTTCCATATCCAATTGTTTTCCAAATTTAATTCTCTACCTCTCTTGCCAAATTTGATGCTTTTATAACAAAATGCACAATTGTTACCACTATCTGCTTAACTAACATTACAGTGCTGTGGTGAATATGGCCAACTTTGGGACAAAATTGTAAAAAAAAGGGCAACTTTGGGCAATGTCAAGTTTGGTGTCATTGTTTAGATACGGCATTTTTCTTCCAGATACGGCGTTACAAACATTCAAGTTTTTAAAATCAATCAAAAGAGAATCAATGTAACTCACCTTAGGAAAATGCTATCCGACTTTTTTGGAATGAAATACTCAGAATTTCGGCCGGCTGTAATCGACTCAATCTGCGCATCGGGGATATACCTTTCTGCGCACAGGTCATGACTGTTCAGCTGAGCGTGCCACAAAATCGTCAACAGAGGGAGGTGTCATAAACTACAGTGCCATGAACGCCGCCTGCATGATCCTAGCTGAGACGAATAAAAATGCGGTCGTTGAGTAATTTCGAAGCATTTTCGACTTGCAGAAACCATAATCCCGCACGAGTTTGATCATCGCCAATGCAAACATGCGAAATTTGCTGAACTTTAACCCGTTTTTACCATAAATTCTAGAGGTGTCCTCGAAAGATTATGTCACCATTTGATGTAGAAATATGTTCTATAGAGATGACAGTTTTGTTTTAAGGTGGACACCCCTAGGTTTTAATGGCATTTAGGTTTTGCTTGCATCATTTTAGTCACGCTTTCAATGTTTTAGCGGAAATGTCGCTGCAACTCTGTTGCCAAGTTGAATCGTTGTTACACGATTGTAAACGTGTACTGTGACATGGTGTATCGTTCAGTAGTATTGTGTTGTGACACCATTACTAGGGAATAATTACGCGACGTATCGTATGCCCGGGGGTATCACATAATAATGAAATGGATATGGGAAGGCTAGCGCTTCCAAACACAGGGGCATTCGGTGACAGAGTACTCAAACAAATAGGGGTACTGTATTTGGTTGAGAGCCTGCCAAAATGTTCAAAATTTTTCCCCAAGTAGGGGTCTTTAGGTGACAGTGGTAAAACTTTCAAAACAATGTGGTCTTTGGGTGACATTTTCAAAATATATGGAGTCACATAAGCGTCACCTCCAAGATGGGAGTGCCTTCCCATATATTTATAGTTATTACCAGCAATTGGGTGCATCTGATGCCCCTCATGTCAATCAATTTTCTTGTCCCTAGTCTTAAGTGTAAAATTTGTCAAAATAATAAAATCAACCAAATTAAAATTTATTCGGATGTCGGCAAGGGGAGCCTCCATGAGCTTCAGTGGCGGCACCAGACTTTATTTTCGGGGGGGGGGGAGAGGGGGTAAACCGGGGGGGAGGGGAAGTTAAATTTTTGGGGAGAACATCCAAATTTTAGCCCTAAACACTTTAAATTTTTGAGTCAAAATCGCTGATATTTGCCCCAAATTTTGAGATCGCTAATTTTTGCCAAAAATCCGTCATTTTTCTTTTCTTCTGGCCGGGGCGGGGACTGGGGGTCACGAAAAATATTAGCAGCGCAAGATTCCGCCAATTCCCCCCCCCCCCCCCACTGGCGCCGCAATGATGAGCTTAAAGTTTTGTACACGAAAACAATAGGATGTTTGTTGTTTTTTTGACAAAACACAAAATTGTGATGATTGTCATCAGTGATTTGGTCAGAAATTCTCCAGTAGGTACTTCATAAGGTTAGGCAAAGAATGTTTAAGAAATGCCAATCTAAGTCGTCCTCATTGGCAGGCAATAGCGAAACATGACACTTATTACTAGGAACAGGCCATACGCGGGGGGGTGGGGGGGGGGGGTCGCACCCCCACATTCCACAAAAGGTCCACTTGTTGCTAATGTTTTGATAAAAGGTCCTAAATTTAGAGAAATCTTGACAATAAACTCCCCTTTTTGATGTTGAATGTTCAAAAATCCAAAAAAGGATCATTTTAGGGACTATAGTATGTAAGAACATGAAACAGAACAAGAGCAACGAGGTTTCAACACCATCATCCATAAAATAGGGCGTAGATAGAAGACCTACAATCCCCACTTCTATCCGCATAGTAATGTGACGATTCTTTCCATCCAGCTGAAATAGAACAAAGATGGTTTGAATATGGTAAGGCCTCTACAATCATCAGCCTACCATTGACCCATCCGGTCATCCATCAAATACAGAGACTAGCTGTTCTACTCTGGATAATGAGCCATCCATCCTCCGTTCTGAAGTTGAAGCAGCTGTCAAAAAGCGGAAGTCAGGAAAAAGCCCCTGGTTGTGATGAGATCCCAGGAGAATGCTCAAGCATGGTGGTGAAGGGCATCATTGACCAATGGCACCAATATCTGCAATGATAATCTGGATAAATGAATGCCATTCCAGAAGAATGACAAAATCTATCATTATTACCATGCCAAAGAAGGGAGACATCACCAAGTGTGAGAATTACAGGGACATCAGACTTGATTAACCATTCCAGCCAAATTCTTCTCGGATGAAGCCCTATGTAGAAGCCAATCTAGCAGAAAGAAAAAGCAGGGTTCAGACCTGGCCGTCCACAATTGAACAAGTCTTTGCCCTGAACTCCTAATCAACATCGCCTATGAGAAGAAAGATGGGAAGGTGTTGGCTGTCTTCATGAATTACAAGAAGGCATTCGATGGAGTATGGCACGATGGCCGCTTTACAGTGAGCTTATTATGGTGTGCCTCAAAAAACTGATCAACATCTCAGAGATCTCTATACCAAGGCTAAAGGCTGCATCAGACTTAACAAAACAATCTTACAGGTGGTTTG
>JAMKCH010009162.1:0-74222 GCA_023653785.1 Ophioderma brevispina
AAAACGCACAAGGATGAAGGTTCAACAAAGATTCAATTTAATGATCCTTCAAAGTTGAATCATTACTTAACGTGTTACATAATACTTTTAAGTTGAATCATCTTAACGCGCTAGAATATTTGGAATCGTTCTTTAGAAAAACTCAAAGATGATCCCATTAAAACAACTTCATTAGTATCCTTTAGAAAAACAAAGATTTAATTTATTGTTCCTTCTGTTGCATCATTCTTAACGGGTTCCAAAAACAAGCAAGGGTGAAGGACGGTTCTTTAACCCGCAATAAAATGTCTCTAACCATTCTTTACTCGCATCGCAGTTGAATTGTTTCTTCAACCCGCCATTAAAATATTTCTAAACATAATTTAACTCGCATCGGGAAAACTCCATTATTATCTTCTTTAGAAAAACAAGATTCAATTTATAATGGACCCTTCTAAGTTGTTGGCACAAAAATCTGGAGCCTTCGCGCGTCGCCGCATCCGACTTGTTTAATTTCGCGGCTGTCGCCGCTGCCACATTCGTATGTGTTCCAAAAAAGGTAGTATGAGGTTATGAAATGCACCTACTAACCTTTTTTCGAAAGTTGAGGCATGAATCAAAACCAAACTTAACCAATAAGGCGGAAGATGGGTCGTTCTTTAAAGATATCTTCTTAATGCAACCATATGTAATGATAAACCTGTAGAATTAACATGTTTTGTACACATTGAGCATATTTTTAAACAAGGGTGAACTTGGGTGGTTGTTCTTCAAAGATTCAATTCGCCGAGGTCACTTTATAGATGGGTTGGGGAAAGAACCTACAGGAGTAGATTATAAAACTAGTATGAGGAAATACCTGTATGAGTTGATTTTATAAACTAGTGTGAGGAAATATCTGTATGAGTTGATTATCAACTAGTGTGAGGAACATATCTGATTGAGTTGATTATAAACTCGTGTGAGGGAAAGATCTGTATGAGTTGATTATAAAATAGGTGTGAGGAAATATCTGTATGAGGTGATATAAAAACTAGTCTGTGAGGAATAATCTGTATGAGTTGATTATAAATTAGTGTGAGGAAATATCTGTATGAGTGGATTAAAACGTAGTGTGAGGAATATCTGTATGAGTTGTATTTATAAAATAGTGTGAGGAAATACCTACATTGAGGGATTATAAACTAGTGGGAGGAAATATGCTGTATGAGTTTTGATGATAAACTTTTTTTTAAAAAGTGTGAGAAATATTGTATGAGTTGATTATTAAACTGGTGTGAGGAAATATTATATGAGTTGATTATAAACTACGCCGTGAGGAAATACCTGTAGAGTGATTATAGAAATAGTGTGAGGAAATACCTACATGAGTAGATTATAAACTAGGTGAGGAAAATACCTAAGGAGTAGATATAAACTAGTGTGAGGAAATACTGTATGAGTGATTATAAATAGTTGAGGAAATACTGTATGAGTTGATTATAAACTAATGTGAGGGAAAATCTGTATGAGTTGATTATAAACTAGTGTGAGGAAATATCTGTATGAGTTGATTATGACTAGTTGAGGAAAGGAAATAACTACATGAGTGGATTATAAAATAGTTGGAGGAAAATTACCTGTATGAGTGATTATAAACTAGGTGAGGAAATACTACATGGGTTGTTTATAAACTAGTGTGAGGAAATCCTGTATGAGTTGATTATAAAATAGTGTGAGGAATATCTGTATGAGTTGAGTATAAATTAGTGTGAGGAAATATCTGTATGAGGTGATGATTATAAAATGTGTGAGGAAATATCTGTATGAGTTGATTATAAACTAGTGTGAGGAAAATATCTGTAATAGTTGATTATAACTAGTGTGAGGACATATTGTCAGAGTTCGATTATAAACTAGAGTGAGGAAATATCTGTATGAGTTGATTATAAACTAGTGTGAGGAAATACCTACTGAGGTTGATTATAAAACTAGGGGGGAAATACCTACATGAGTTGATTATAAACTAGTGTAGGAAATCCTACCAGAGTAGATTATAAAATAGTGGAGGAAATACCTGTATGAGGTTGATTCTAAACTAGTGTGAGGAAATACCGTATGAGTTGGTGATTATAAAAAAATTAGTGTGAGGAAATATCTGTATGAGGTGATTTAAACTAGGTGAGAATATCGGTATGAGTTGATTATAAACGTGTGAGGAAATATTTTTCTGTTATGAGTTGATTATTACTTAGTTGAGGAAATACCTGTTATGAGTTGATTATTAAACTAGTGTGAGGAAATATCGTATTGAGTGAAGTATAAATAGGGTGAGGAAAGAGCTGTAGGAGTGATATAAAAACTAGTGTGAGGAAATATTGTATGAGTTGATTATAAACTAGTGTGAGGAAATACCTGTATGAGTTGATTATAACACTAGTTTGAGGACAATACCGTATTGAGTTGATTATAAAACTAGAGGTGAGGGAAAATATCGATGAGGTGATTATAACTAGTGTGAGGAAATATCGGTATGAGTTGATTATAAACTAGTTGTGGGAATACCTGTATGAGTTGATTATAAACTAGGTGAGGAAATCCCTGTATGAGTGATTTATGTCAACTAGTTGAGGGAAATACATGTATGAGTTGAGGATAAATAGGTGTGAGGAGGCAATACCTGTATGAGTTGATATAAAAAATACTGTTCACAGATGGGTTTGGAGTGACTTGTCATAGTTGTGGCTTTACAGTGAGACATCGGTGGTATCGTAAGCCCCATAGTGTTTAGAACACTAAGAGCCCTGATCAGAAACTTGTGGGTTCAAAGTGGTGTCATTAGCAAAGCCTTTCAAATCACTTGCCTCTCTCAACCCAGAAGATAATTATACAAACATTTGGCTTTTCTAGTAATAAGCACAGAACACAGGAAAAAGTCAAGGTTGATAATGGGGCAAGGCATTTTAATTTGTTCAGGAATATTCTTGAAAATAGTTGCAATTGGAATATATAAAGCATTTTGGTGTCAAACAACTTTTTGGGGGTGGAGGTGGGAAGGGGGGATTTGGTTTTAAAGATCCTTTGTTTAAGGAATACATTCACCAAGAGTAAAACATGTTTTAGGGGGTGTGAAGAAATAAGAATACTTCAAGTTAAAACATGCAAGATCTCCCTCAGGAGCAAAATGCAAAGAGATCCCGTAATATACAAAAATGATGGCACACCCAGGGTAATACTTGCGGACCACTACTCCACATATCAAGTGTCATTCCAAATTTAAATATATTAGGATCTGGTAGAATTTCACCTTTTAGTCAACCTAACAAGTTATATCTAACCAGTTTGGAGTGGGGACTGGGGTATTGTGGTAAAAGGCCACATAGATGTAATTAGGGTACAGGGGCACATCCTATATCTGGAGACGGCCGAAAATATTTCCCATGGCGTAGGTCTGTGTCACAGGACTGCGAAAGTATTATATAACTTGATACTGTGTGAAGATAACATTATCAAGTCCATCATAGAGACTGTGTGTAAATGAAAAACTAGTATCTCAACATATCTCCGGAAACCAAAGGGGTTATTGAAGTTTTTGCATTCAGGGGTCCGTTCTCATGTTTGTTTTGAAGATTGTATCGCAATTGGGTCTGAACCTATAGAACCTAGCAAGGCAAAATTAAAGGTTTTTATCGGGGGTCTTTGGTGCTCGCAGACATGGAAAAGTGAACACGCTATCGCTCTACGGGCGCATCCATATTCCCACAATGCCTTTCAATATTTTCCAAGTTCTTGAGATTTTTAAACACTGGTTTCAATTGACGCCACCTTTTTAATTTTTAGAAAAGGATTACATTACTTACAGGACCGCCGTACATTCTAGTCTTCAATCGTGGGTCCTGTGACCAAGTATGAACGTTTTATTATGGAAAAAGCATGCAAGATACAGCACAACCAGTCAACCTACCAAAAGGAACACACCACACAGACAACCAGTAACTTAACCAAAAATGAAAAACTACAAAACAACAAACACACAGAATCTGCATCGTAATATCCCCATAGCTTTTAAGCATGACAGGGGGAGATTTATAAAAATAGTCTAATCTTGACTTACCTGACTGTGGTCGGGCCTGTCCACAGCAAATGGTGGGGTGGATTGTATGACACCCGGTTTCCAAACCGGGGGACCTAATGTCATACACTCCCTCCACGGCAGCGAGGTAATCATTTTGGCTTGTCGGTGCAGCTTAGCTCTGTTCTTCTTTTACTACCCACTTCTTTGCCATTACGGGTTCTTAGTTTTTTTTGGTTAAACCAAGTGAAATCCGCATCATTCTGTCTCACATGATGACTGCACTTCCTGTGAGATGAAAAAAGAGAGATGAATTGAAGAGGATATTCAATGATAAAGTATTGTTGATTTACTATCCATGGCATCAGAAGAAACCCTGTTCATGCAAGATTTCCTTTACACACAATTAAGTTTTTATGCGGGTGATTTCGAGATGATGTTCATCACATTGAGATGTTAATATAGTGTGGATACTTGAGCTTTGAACCTTTTTCATGCGTATGATATTATTTTTAGATTTCCAGTCTGAATTCCGATGCTTGAGATAATGACCAAATTATTAAAAAACTTAACTAGATTTCAAAATGTGTGATGACCTCATTAAGTTTTAGGTCTGTCCATTTGCCATGAGAAGGGGGGGATTTATAGTATGTAAGTATCAAGTTTAGCACAGAAGGTAAACAGTCTAAAGGTATTGCTTACATTAGAGAAGTCACCCTACATTTACCCTATCAGTATAATAAGTCTGGAACAGTTGGGAGAAGATCAAGAAAAACTAGCTTTAAAGTTTTAAAGGCCGACTCAGAGGAATTTACCAAGGAGGGTTGCCCTCAATTTTCAAACAAACCTGTTGTTTTTGGAATATACATGATGCTTGTCAGTTATTACTAAACACTGTGTGAAGTAACTAAGCTCAAATACGAAAGTCCGTTCTATAGATAAATCGCAACTTGGTTATAAATTTCCGGAGCCGGAAATTTTAATAGTTATACAAGTATCTTGATGTACTGTATTAATACACATAAATGTTTACTGCATGCAAAACGAAAAATCCTACACACCCAAACCTTTGGAATGGGCATTTTAGGTGACTATCTTTAATTCTAGGTTGACAGTTTCAATAAACACAAAAAATTTATATTCAAAAATCTCTAAGTCAGACTTTAAGAACTTCCTTGTCAGGAGATTTTACTATGCAGTTGACCAAAAATGCACCCTAGAAAAGTACCCCCTGGAAACCCCACCAATACACCAAATTTGGTCTATGCAATTTATTGTATTGTCAAATTTGGTCATAAAAAAAACACATTTTAACCAAAATTTCATCCCCTCCAAGATGCCAAAAATCTATAAGATGCTAATTAAAATTACAGTCATGCACAAAAATCCACACATCCTCATTCACAAGGCACTTGCTTGGCACGGCAATTAACCTCCACATCCATCAGCTGTCACCATTGAATGTCAAGCTTTCTACACTAGCTTATCCACAATATCATTCAAGTCAAATTCTAATTTGCATGTGCATTTGTATCTAAGTAAATCATTGCTGTGTGAACAAGCAGCAGACTAAATTACTAATATGAAGTATCCACATAATGGCTTGTGCAATCAAACTTAAAGGGCCTCTCTGAGGGGAGGTGTTTGGATAAATATAATTCAACTTAAAGGTGCAATGGGAGATTTCAAGTCATCCATATTTTCTGTGATATGTAGTGATTTCATATAGATTAGACATGCAATAGATTCCCTACCTTTTATTTGACTGCAGAAAAAACTTTAAATGAAAACAAAAGGTGAATTGTATATTTCAATAGCAAACATAGGCTGAATTTCGTATTTGCTCCTATACGAAATTAGAAATTTCACAATTTTGGTACCAAAGAAACATTTCTCCGTCAGCTTAATCCTTTCAGATGGGGGTATTGTTGATGGAAAGCTTCACATCAGGGCAAAAATCAGTACTTTCGATATTTTTAGGGATCTCTCGTTGCACCTTTAATGGTCTTATCTTAAATAGCCCAAGTTTTAATAGCTTAAAATATGGTTAAAGACACTATCAGTGATTTGAAAAACATTTGAAATTTGCAGGAATAGCTTCAAAGTGAAGGATAAGTCTGTAGAATTCTCATAAGTTACCTTTTCCAGCTGTAGAATTGACAGAAAAGGAAGAAAATGGCAGTGTTCCAATATACGATTCTCCATTCAATTACGTGTTGTAGTAAGTGTCCGTTCGGACAATAATGACTCAAATCTCCGATTCTGTCCTTATTAGGTTGCTTCTGGTCTTATCATTTGCAGGGTATGTTAGGATACCTGTACTTGTTACATACATGCAAAAAATCTGATTTTTGATGATTTTTTCGATTTGCTGATTAGCAAATCACTGATAGTGTCTTTAACTACACATAAACACTACACCACCTCTATATAGCATGAATCCCCCCACTGTGTAAACAAGTCATTGTGTGTACACTAATTAGCCCTAACCGAACGGTACCAAACACCAATTAAACGTCAATGCACTGAGTGAGAAAAATGTACTAAGTCCCGGATGTAGTGATTACATCATCAAACAAAGACACATATGGCCACAAAATCGATGGCCCGCCGCCCTGGCGTGATATCCCAGGTCATGGGACAGGGGCCCGAAGGACCCTGGTTCAAGACCAACCCGACTTTTCTCTCTTCCCTTATTCCTTCATTCCCTTCCGGGATGGGTATGTTCACATAGTCGTGTAATTCCGACCAGCACAATCCTTTGAGCAGGCGCGTAGCCAGCCCGGTGGTTCCGAGGGGGCAATTTCCCGGTTGATGCAACATGTCTCGATCACAGGCAAAAATAACCCGGTCGCAGGGCAAAAAGAGTCCAAAAAAGGGCTGATTTAACATGAATATCCGTCTTTTACTTCCTGGTTTCCCCTTAAAAAGATTTTGCACCACCTGGCTATGCCACTCCCTTTGAGGGATTCTGAGCTTTGGAGTTTCAGCTATTATCCCCCTCCAGTCACTTACACTTGATAATAATCCTCCAAGTTTCCCAGGTAAGGGTCAATGGTATTTGTCTGTTACCTCCAAGAGGGAAGCCAGTTTCTCCACCCAAGAATTACTTTGGTCAAGGTACATCAAACTCCAACGAATTCTATTATTGATGACACAGCATTTTAATGATCTCAAAAGACTCATACATGACCTTTGACCTCATCAAATTCCAACAAAGCATGCAAGAAATAGCTAAATGTTAACTTGTGATTCCGCCCCCAGTATCTCGGGAACGGATTGATGAACTATCATATGTGTGGTTCCAATGGATAGCTATGACCCTCCCGAGTCCATTGATACCAAAAAAGTACAAACATGCCTTATGACGTCACAGTGACGTCAAACATGACATCATGCAAAAATGCGAAAAATCTAAAAAAATCACAAAATTCATGGTTTTTCGCCATTTTTTCAAGCAAAAGTTGGATTTTTTGGCCATGATGTGTGTCAAAGTATGTGCACACATGCTTTTTACTACAAATAAATCAAATAAATAAGATAAAACAGTGTGTAACTGTATCCTTAGCACAAAAAACTGGATTTCTGCTGTTCCGTGTAATTTCAATGGGAAATAGCTTTTCTTCGCATGCAGTGTGTGATTACGTAATGCCGCGTCATAACCGTAGGTCCGATTTTGTTCAAAATGGTCTTAAATCGAGCGCAAGGCTTCAAAGAAAAAAGTCTTGTCGTTTCGGCATGAAAAAATAACAAATAGGTGAGATACAACAAAAATGTTGAGAGGGGGGGCAGATTCCACCCCCCCCGGGCCTTTTAGGGTTAAGGTAAATTTAAAAGGTACGCCCTCATCCTCAAAACTCTCCTTTAAAAAATTAAGAGTGTTACTGTCATCTAACTGTTCTTATGACCTAATTATAGCAACTTGAGGGAATTCCTTATTGTCCTTTATTATTTAAATTAAACCATGAATATTCATCAATCTTTATTTTTTTTCCAAAACTGTCCTGCGCGACATCAATAACAGCTTTGCCTGTTGGGGGCTCGAACTCCAAACTCACAACCCTTATCAAAAACACAATCTTTTTATTTTGTTTGACCCCCTCCAATGAGAATGACAAGGCTATTGATTTGAACATCAAGCAAGTGTCTCCCCTCAAATCTTTTTTCTGGTACACACCAATTTGACAGACTATAGTCTGTTTGGTCTAAGCAAGCTTTCATTTAAATTACTGTCCATTAACTTATTCAGGATGTCCTGAAACTTTAAGTGTACTATGTGTACTATATATGCATCTCAAACTTCCAATCTTTACCTGAATTTAATGGCAAACATGTAATTAGTTTGTTACAGATGAATGACGGGCCTGACCATTGTACTTTTAAACAAGATCATAATGCTCTGACTTCACAAATTAAATACACAAAATACAGGTTCACATTAGCAAGCTTCACTTGAGTGGTCAATGTTATTTTTAGCAAAAAGGTCAGTCAATGTTTTTCCCCAACAATACCTTTGCAAATAACATAATTTGGAACAATAATGAAGACAAGACAATTATTCAGTCTCTATTGTCATGTGGCTAATAGTATTTCTTTATGTGCTGTTTTAAAAGTGCAATGCCAGATTTCCTATAGTTATTAGAAAGTTTTCAATAGCTTAGACACCAGGCCCTAACAAGGGAGGGGCATGGGCGGATGCTCCCACCAAATTTAAAAATCCCCCCCAAACCCCTAAAAGAGCTGAAACATCCAGAAAGAGGCAAAATAGGGGCTTTATGCTTTTTTTGTCAAAAAAGGTTTTATTTTTTTTAAAAAGGTTTTGCCAAATTCGCCCCCAGCCCCCTCCCCTTTTGCAAAAATTTTTTATTTTTTTTATTTTTTGGAACAAGTCCTCTTTTTGAAAAAAAAGCGCCCTCCCTACAAAAAAATCCT
This sequence comes from Ophioderma brevispina, assembly GCA_023653785.1. Taxonomy (NCBI): domain Eukaryota; kingdom Metazoa; phylum Echinodermata; class Ophiuroidea; order Amphilepidida; family Ophiodermatidae; genus Ophioderma; species Ophioderma brevispina. The sequence goes on from JAMKCH010009162.1 coordinate 8,963, forward strand.
GTTTACGGGCCCTGTTATACCTCAATAATCCCTACCTTGGCTGCAGAAATGGTCCTTAAATAGAAAAAAGGCTGAATTTCATATTTGGCTCTTCAATCACAAAATTAGAAATTTCACAAAATTTTTGTATCCAAGCAAATAATTGTCGTGCAGCTTAAATCCTTTCATATGGGGATTATTTTTGATGAAGATCTTTCCATCAGTGCAAAAATCCAGGGATTTAATTTTTTTTTTTTTTAAGGGGCACACCTGATGTGAAATCTTTCACTGCACCTTTAAATTGTCTTCCTCACTACTCCTGTTATACCTTCGTCAGGTAATCCGAAACGCGTAAACCAGAAGTGTGTGACAATCGCTTGACAACGGCAATCCAATACGCAATTCAACAGAACCGCCGTGTGCCATTTGTTTTCAGAATTATTGTGGCAATTAATAAAATACCAGGTCTTGTTCTGTTTTTTTGTCGATCATGTTCTACTTGAATTGAGAGTCTGGCACTTACACTCACCACCAAGTATCAATGGGAAAAAATTGCCGTCATGATGTAGAAGCCATAATGCATCTTGCAATGCCTAGTCACTAACTTTCGCATTCAAATACCCATTTTTTTTTTTGCTTTATCTTGAAAAAGAAATGGATGAAGTGGTGAAATTTCATGACAACAATGAAAAACTTGGCGTGTTTAATCTGATAAATCAAATTATACTACTATACTACTTCCGGTAAATTGAGGAGGGGGGCGAGGTCTCAAAAACATTGAACCAGCACCCTTAACCTTCTTGGCAGTACCAAACATTTTTTATTATTCACGCCAATTGTAATGATATTGGCTGTCTAATACACACACTGGTAACGTAGCGGCTTCCATTTTAATAAATTCCACACTTTCAAATTTTAAGTCTGTTAACTTCCGCCACTGCAATGATGAAACGGCTGAAAATGTTTTAATCTTACCAGACTGAACCAAGACCAATTTTGCATAATTTATTGCAGCAACCTCAAAGTTCAGTGCCCGGAGTCACTTATTACATGCATACAGAACACCGTAAGCTTCGCTAGGACATCAAAGTGCCTATATATTGTATCTTCAAAACAAGGGTCTTTTGTGACAACACCTGCAGTCAACATTATGGGGTCCTTGCGGTTACATCACACTAAGTGGGGTCCTTTTGGTAAACAATAGTTTTAATTGGGGGATTTCAGTTTTCTTTCCTAATAAATTTTCCCCTTTGTAACCAAAATTTTTAGCTAATTTGCACATTTTGAAGGAAACTCCCCAAAATATGGATATTTCTTGCTAAGAGCACAAAAAGTCTCTTTCAGCAAATATGGTACTTTGAGTGGAGAGCAACTTTATCAACTAGTGTCATTTGACAGGGCATTGTGTGTTCCATGCATAATAGATACAGAGTACATCCCCAATCCACACGGCCACATACATGTAGGAGAAAAAACATGAATCAAACGATAGAAACTCTCCCAAGGGGTTATGTATGTATCAACACACACTAATACTACATAGAGCCACACAAATGGTGGCATAAGACAAGGGGTTCTCAATAGGCGGCCCGCGGGCCAAATCCGGCCCTCCAACCATTGATTTTTGGCCCTACACTAACTTCCTCTAAATATCAAGGGAACATAAATTTTAGGTTTATTTGGCCCGCAAGTAGGGAACTTTCAGACGTGTTCGGCAATCTCTGGCCACTCAGCTAATATAATTGAGAACCCCTGGCATAGAAGCTCATAGAGAAGCTCATATAGCCATATACTAAAGCCATGATACTCTGATAGAGGCAAAATTCTGGGGGGAATAAACCTTTAGGCGACAAAAAAACCCCATTTTACGGGCCCGACAACCCTGATTTTTCAGTTTCGGCAGATTATTTTTTTATTTTTCCAAAATCATGTAAAATAAGCCTGTGTTTGAGCCCAAATGTTTAACCAATTTTGGCTAAGTTTTTAAAAGAAAATTTGTAAAATTGGTTTCAATTTTTCTCCTGATTTTTCGATTTTGGGGGTATTTTAAGCCAATTTTTGACCTCAGAAAATAACTATAAAATTAACCTGTTATTGATCCCTTAATAATTACAAGAATCAACCTAATTAAATGCAAGCAACCATTAGAAACTACATTTCACAGGCATGTTTGACCAACGATGCAAACTCTTTGAGATAAAAACAGACATTTTAACCCTGGCACATACATTTTATGCCAACATACATTATAATGCAAGTCTCTTTTCTGATTAGGTTAAAGTGAGATAATAAAAATACAATAGAGGCAATTCTTGCTGTCAATACTGCAAGCAAACATTCCAAAATCCCAATGCACGCTGCACACATTAAAATGCATTGGCATTCTATTGCTATGGGTATTCATGGCCGATTACACCAGTTGCCGTGGTAACCTAGCAAGCTGAAGTCAAGTGGTTGTTTACAGGGTTAAAATGTCTGTTTTTATCTCAAAGAGTTTGCATCGTTGGTCAAACATGCCTGTGAAATGTAGTTTCTAATGGTTGCTTGCATTTAATTAGGATTGCTTCTTGTAATTATAAGGTATAACTGCTCAAACTGGATAATGGACGCATAAATATTTTACATCTAATCAGGTTATCGTTGAATTTGACGTGTTAATATGACATATTTGCACAACAAATGTACATATTTCAGCATGTGTACGTGTTAGTACACTGGTAATAGTGGTATAAATATAGTATGGAAGGGCATCTTTGGCATAAAGGTCCACTTTTATGACTGTGAAACTTGCGCTGCACAGAATCATTTAGTTGATGAGTGACAGTGTGCAAATTCCTTTAAAAAAAAAAAAAAAAAAAAGTTTTTCCAAAAATCATGTAAAATCAGCCTGTGTTTAGCCCAAATTTTTAACAATTTTGGCTAATTTTTTAAAGAAAATTTGTCAAATTGTTTCATTTTTTCTCCTGATTTTTCAGATTTTGGGGGGTATTTTAAGCCAATTTTGACCTCCAGAAAAGAATTATAAAATAAACCCTGTTAGTGATACCTTATAATTACAAGAAGCAATCCTAATTAAATGCAAGCAACCATTAGAAACTACATTTCACAGGCATGTTTGACCAACGATGCAAACTCTTTGAGATAAAAACAGACATTTTAACCCTGGCACATACATTTTATGCCAACATACATTATAATGCAAGTCTCTTTTCTGATTAGGTTAAAGTGAGATAATAAAAATACAATAGAGGCAATTCTTGCTGTCAATACTACAAGCAAACATTCCAAAATCCCAATGCACGCTGCACACATTAAAATGCATTGGCATTCTATTGCTATGGGTATTCATGGCCGATTACACCAGTTGCCGTGGTAACCTAGCAAGCCTAAGTCAAGTGGTTGTTTACTAGCAACTGCTCAAACTGGATAATGGACGCATAAATATTTTACATCTAATCAGGTTATCGTTGAATTTGACGTGTTAATATGACATATTTGCACAACAAATGTACATATTTCAGCATGTGTACGTGTTAGTACACTGGTAATAGTGGTATAAATATAGTATGGAAGGGCCATCTTTAGGCCTAAAGGTCCACTTTTTATGACCTGTGAAACTTGCGTCTGCCAGAAATCATTTAGTTTATGAGTGACAAGTGTGCAATTCCTTTGACATTTTTTATCATAAATGGGATGCTTTTATATATTAACATTGAAAATGCTATACAAGCTGAAATTTGTGTAGCAGTTTCAAATGGGGTAGTATTTTGCTACGCTCACAGTGGAAATTTGCAACACTGATGAGTGTAAATTTAAATGCTTTCTTTTTGAAGGGTTTGTGCATGGGCAAAATGAATTTAAATTTATATGTGCATCTTGTGATTTTAGTGTCTATGCGTACACTGCTGACTTACACTACAGCAATTAGTTAAAGGTGCTTGTTCTGATCATCCTTGGGACTGGCCGCTGATTTACACGGAAGTAGTAACGAATTTTTGAATCAGATGAACTGTTGTTTTTTCTCATTGTCAATCCTGAAATTTTTGAGCTTCAAATGCATTTCATTCCCAGATATACCAAAATACAGCAGCGGGTTTATGGTTAACATCAATATCGAGCACATCATTGAATGACTTTACAATGCATTAAATTAGCTTTCTACCATCAAAACCGCAAGTTTATTTCCCACGATACTTGTGGGGCATAAGTGCAACTACCAGTCTCTCATATCGAGTAGATAACACAATATCCATAAATCGAATAAGCAACCTTTAAAACCCACAAATGTGATCATTAGGCATAATCTCTAAGTGAAGATCACATTATGTAAGGCACCATTCTTCCCATGAACACTATCAATGATGATGCATGATTGGAAGAGGATTTTATTTGATTTTTGATCCACCATTTTGGATCTATCGAATTGTGTAAATGTTTAAAATTGCTGGAATAGACTTTCAGAAAAATAATTTGGAAAAAAAAGACACAAAAATGATTGAATTTCTTTAATCCTGGAACATAGATGTAACAGAGGAGTAGTCCCATTTCCTGAAAATCCAAAATTTTAACCGAAGGGAAGGCCAAATTTTTTGCGTGGCCCCACGCATATGTGCCGTGCCAAATTTTAGGGTACAACACCCCCTTTCTAAAACAAAAATGGTACTTAAAACTTGGTTTTTTTATGACGTTTTTGCCTATACCATACCATTTTGATGTCAGAAATTGAACAAAAATGTATTTTTTTTTTGACATTTCCAGATTTTTTTTAATTTATGGCCCAAAAACTGGAAATCCCCAAGAATTTCCAAGAAAGTTACCCTTGCTGGAAAAACACCACCAGGGTATGAGTTACAAGCCGAATAGCAATTGCTAATTATGATGCCTGAAGCAGTCCATAGATATGAATTTTTTTTTAAGAGGGTTTTTGTTTTTTTAAATAAACCTTGTTTGCAGATTTTTAAAATTTGTGTTCATATATCAAATGAAGAAAAAAACTGTCAGGAGTCATTTTGACCCCCATATAGAGAGTCATTTAAAGACATACTAAAGACTTTTGGAAGGTAATTTTTTGCTTCATATTTTTTGCAGGGAGAAGCCTCCCCCCCGCCCCATGGCTATGGACCTATACTGGAGGGGATGAATTCTGGGGGGGGGGCAAAGTATCAATTGTGGAGATTTTTTAACCAATTTGGCCTAAAATCTGATTTTTCCAAAATTTGGTGATTTTTGGCCCCAAATCAGCCGGGGGGGGGTGGGAACTAGGAAAAAAAAAATTTGTTGGGGGGCAGAAGCTTCTTAGACCCTTGCCCCCTGCCCAAGCGGCCCCCCCCCGCCCCCCCCCCCCCCCGCCCCCCCCCCCCCCCCCCCCAGCCCCAAATGACTAACAACATTGTACAGTGTCTATGGATAAGGACCCAAATTCACCCCCTCCAGAAAATCCCTTGGCACCCTTTCTTCTCCCCCATTTGCAAAAGGTTTGGTTACGCAACGCCACTGTAACCTAAACCCTATGGAAGGCAAACTGAAATTCTATGGGGGAAGAAGTCCCCTCAGAACCTTCTCCCCCCCCCCCACCAAACCCAAATGAACTGACATTTTGTACAGTGTCTATGAGAAGTACCCAAATTTGCTCCCTCAGAAAATGCCCCTCGGCTACCCTTCTTCTGCCCCCCCCCCCCATTTGCAAATGTCTGGTTACGCTACTGGTCCTACCCTAATGGAAGGCAAACTGAAATTCTATGGGGGGCATAAGCCCCTCAGAACCTTGCCCCCCCCCGCCAGCCCCCCAATGAACTGAACATGATTGGAGACGACCCCAAAGTGCCGCCCCCGCCCCCTCAGAAAATTGCCTTGGCACCCCTTCTGCCCCCCCCCCCCCCATTGCAAAGGATGCTGGTTATGCCACTGCACCTACCTAAGGAAGGCAAAACTGGAATTCTATCGTTTATTGACATTGCCTCTATAGGGGTATGGAAATTTATCTGGAATAGCGCCAATGCAACACAGCTCTGCCACAAATGTTTCACAATATGTCAAAATGTTGAAAGAAGTTGCTGCTTCACATACTGACAAATAGTGGCAGATGCTTTATGAGGATCATATAAAAACAAGACGGTGTAAGTGATACTGTGTTCAATTTATCAATTTTATTCCCGTCCCCCCCTAGAAATCAACCTTGTTTTACCTTAATATGCAGGTAATGGACAGTGTCTGTTTTTAACAAACATGGTTTGTTAATAAAACAACCTGAATACATGGCTGCAGTTGTAGTGTCACACAATGGGCAGTGGGAATGGACAACACAACACTGTGGACTGTTGGGTGTCTTTTTGTTTTATTTGTACAAACTCTGCAATCAGTATGCAATGAAGATTGTGTCAACATTTTGTGAGTCCTCAGGAAAACCATGAACCATCACCTGGATGTATGTTTTTACCAGGGCATCCACCCACTATGATTGTCCACACTCAAATGCAAAGTCCACTAACTGTGAGTCGGCTATTTAAAAGTAGTTGTCTTAGTAACATTTACCAGTAAGACCTTATGGGGGAGGGGTGCCTGTCCCATCAGCCTTTTGTTATTTACATCATCAAAAGTGCTAAAAAATCAGCCAAATCACAATATTGTGCAATAATTTTTCATCAATATGTGGTGATCATTCTTATTTCGAACCTTGTCATCATCACAGTGGCATGCCAACTGGGCAGCAAGTTGCCCCCCTCTGGCTCGAAAAGCGGGACGATATGGACCAAATTATGTACTTTCATCCCTCTTCTTCGTGAAATTTTGACCAATTTCAACCCAAATTTGGGCAAAATTAATGTAAATTTGGCAATTTTCACGCACTACACACTCACTCATTTTGTCAAGTTAAAACTTTTAAATTGGAGCAATTAAATCACTGAGACGACTTCAACCTCTGGCAGGACGACTTGGGAATTTTGCCCCCTCCGGATCAACTGCCTCGGTACACCACTGTCATCAAAAGACAAAACTAAAACTCCTCAAACAAATCCCCAACATGAATTTCTTTAGTATTCCACAAATATTGTTACAACTTACGTGCACGAACACTGAGTTGATGACAAGCCGCCATTACCGAAATGTAAAATTTTCATTTAAGAAATTGTTTTTATAATCTTAGTACACCACTTTAATAAAATTCAAGCCACATTTGATTTGAGTGTACAAGCAGTTGATAAATAATACAGTAAGACATCAAATAAAAATAATGACAGTTCTCTCAACATGATATGCATCCAATCTAGGTCTTTAAAATGTCACAGAACAGTATCTATGGTGAAACACTTAAGATGTGTATTTGCAATGATCCAATGTTTACTTAGGTACCTTGTCCTAGTTGAAGTGCATGATAATGCAATTCACTTTCATCACGCAATCAATTTACTGTACAGATCTTAGTGTGGTGATTTGACTGTTTGCCGACCAAGTGAAGGTGACAGTTGTATGTGTCGTTTATTAAATTTACAACTGTGTGCAAAAGCTCACAGCAGGCTTGCCTTATACATGTAGGCTATGGAAGACAACCCCTAAATTTTCCAGTGGGAGTGAAGATTTCAATTGGAATGGCTCATTGAAACAATGTGCTGATGTGCGGACTTCTTTTACATAGCACCTGTCATTAAAATTTCTAACTTTGCAGTGCATGGATACAATTTTTATTCACTTAATATCTAACTTAAAGCTCTTTTAAGTTATTACACCAATCAAAAGTGCTAAAAAATATAGCACAACCACAATATTGTGCAATGATTTTTTCATGTGACATGCCAAGGGCCACTATGATCATTCCTATGTCGAACCCTGTCATTATCAAAAGACAAATAGAAACCAGTAAATAAATTCATCAGGATTGTTCATCAAAACAAATCATGGAATGTTTAATTTCTCACACAAATCCAGGAAAAACTTTGTAGTCCTCACTCAAGTTTTTCCTGGTTCTGTGAGAACATTCTATGATTTGACAAAATAGAAACTCCAAGAACAAATTCCCCACCTTAATGCTTAGTACTCAATATCCACAAATTCTGTTTCCCAACTTCAAGAATTACATGCATGAAAGGAATACTGATTCATAGCAGCCCCATTGCAAAATACCAAACTTTTCATTTTAGAATTGGTTCTTAATAAACTAGAGGAAATCTTAGTACCGTACATCACTTTAATAAAATTCAAGCCACATTTAAGTTGAGTGTACAAGCAGTTGATAAATAATACAGCAAGACATCAAATCAAAATAAATGACAGTTCTCTCAACATTATGCATCCAATCTAGGTGTTTAAAATGTCACAAAACACTATGGTGAAACACTTAAGATGTGTATTTGCACTGCTCCAATGTTTGCTTAGTTACCTTGTCTTAAGTTGAAGTCATGATAATGGCAATTCACTTTCATCACGCAATCAATTTACTGTACAGATCTTAGTGTGGTGATCTGACAGTTGGCTAAACTTTAGAATACCCTCCCACATTATCCGCCGCGGAAGCCAAACCTTTTTTAAAAAACCCAGGCAACGGCGACAGCGCGAAGCCAAACCTTTTTTAAAACCCGCAATGGCCGTCAGCGCAATGCTCTACCTGATTGTACCTTTGTCGAAAGAACAATAATAGTTATTTCAACTAAATATGGAACATGATCAAAACCATGAACATTTAATTGAGTTTAAATTAGTTTTTTTTACGATTTTGGCATTTCCCGTTGTTTTTTCTTCATAAAGTTGTTTACAAAAACCACGAACGTTGATTTATTTAGATTGCGCTTGATTTTTTCTATTATTTGCTGAATTTTGGTTCTATTTTCAGGCTTGATTTCTACTAATTTGCTAATCATTGGCCTTTTCCCGATATTTTTTGGGCTAATTTTGTCCTTTCCTTGTTTTTAAATACGTTGGAGTTTAGTTTTAAACCCTGAACGTTCGAGTTTTAATTTAGATTGAGTCTTGCTTTGTACTATTTGGGCTATTTTACAACTATTTGGGCTATTTTGGCATTTTCCCGTGTTTTTTTAAATAACAATTGAGATTGTTATGGCGTATACACGCGTGTGCAGCTGGGTTTTAACACGGGCAACGGCGACAGCGGTGACAGCGGTGACAGCGGCAACACCCAGAACTTCAGGTAGTTTTACATTTTTTGGTCTTGTGGCTTGCTTATCAATGGCCCACTGGGGGAAATGTTTAAATTTTAAATAGATTGTTGATTTTTACGATTTTGGCTATTTGCCTTTTTCGCGTTTTTTCAATAAATTGGGTTTTGTTGTACAATTTTGAGCTAATTTGTACACTATTTTTGGCCTTTTCCCGGTGGTTGTGTTTTTTAATTAAAGTTGGATGGTGTTTATGGCGTAGACTCGAATGTGAAGTTTGGTTTACCGGGCAACGCGACGCGGCGACAGCGGCAACACCCCAGAACTTCAGGAGTTTTACTTTTTTGGTTCTTGTGCTTTCTTATCAAGTGGACCTGGGGGAAATAGTATTTTAAATAGATTGTTGATGTTTACGATTTTGGCTAATTTTTGGCTTTTTCCGTTTTTTCAATAATTTGGGTTTTGGTTACAATTTTGAGTTAAGTAAGAATGTGGTCAACTATTTTGACTATTTTGTTGGCCTTTTCCCGTGGTTTTTATAATTTGAATTTTTGTTATGAGACTACGTCGCTGTGAAACTATGGTTTTCAGTCAACGTCGACAGCGCGAAGCCACAGAACTTCGAGGAGTTTTTGGTTAATTTTGGCCTTTTCCCGTTGTTTTTTTCAATAACGTTTGTTTTGTTTTAACCCCCTGTTAGAAAATTTTCCGTAAAATTTACGGAAATTTCGGTCCAGCAACTTTTTTATTTTAACAGAATTTTTTTTTTTTAATTTAAAATTACAGAACGAAAAAAGTCCGGAAATTTTGCTGCCAGAATTTTTTGAATATTCCGTAATTAACTTTTTGTATGTTTTTTATTTTTATTGTTTTCTACCAAACAGATTTTCCAGTAAATTTACGGAAAATCGGTTTTCTTAATTTACGGAATTTCTAACAGTGCCATGAACGTTCGAGTTTTTAATTCAGATTGAGCTTGATTTGTTATATTTGGTTAATTTTTTTGCTTTTCTCTGGTTGTTTTATTTAAAAAAAGATGGGATTTGTGGTTACCTTGGCATGACTTTCTCTTACCGAGTGTTGAAGCTGTGCTGTTGCTTGTGTGCCGCGGCGACACCGGCGACAGCGCAAGATTTTTTTTTTCGCAGAATGTTTGCTCATTATTGGCTGCCTCGTTTTGTTTTTTTTTGAAATTGATACCACCGCTCCACAGCTTTCGGAATGCGAAGATGTGGGTTTTATTCATGCATCAGGCGAAGCCCAAAGCTAAATAGCTATTTTAATACGGCGGCATGGGACACCTTTTTAATAGTAATCGTATTTTTGGTCTCTTTAAAATGTATCCTTCATACAAGGTGCCGTGCAAAATATGATCTTGGCGAGATTTTCTATAGTCAAATTTTAAGGTCATTTTCAAGTAATCCGCAGAAATGCGTTTCGGCTACCATTTTAAAATCACGTATAGGAAATTATTTTTCAAATTAACCACGTCGCCTATTTCATTGTGTTTTTCCGTCATCTACTAAACTTTCGTTTACTTGGAAATTCCCAAGGGTGAAAATGAATCATGCGAATTTCATATCCCACAATGTTCCCACAAATAAATGTTTTCCAAACTTTCCCGAAGCGCTATGTAACATGTGTTGAACAAATACGGGTGGATTTTTTTAAATTATGTTATCCTTCACACAATAAGCGAACAAAACGCTTATCATTTAACATGTTTTCTAATACGCAATTAACGAACACAAACTCTAATCATTAACATACTTCTAATATATTTTAATCATTTTATCCTTCTTACGCAATAAACTAACACAAACTCTACTCATTTAACATACTCTTAATATATTTTTAAGTCATTTATTTTTCTTACACAATAAAAAACACAAACTCTTATCATTTGACATGTTTTCTGAAACAATAAATCAATCATTTATTCATTTAATCCTTCTTAACGCATTGACAACATAAACTACGTTTATCATTTAACATGTTTTCTAAAGAACCTATTTTCTCAACACCAAGGGTGAAGTATGGCCCGATTTTTTAAGTATTAAGATATATCTATATATCTATCATATCCGCTCTATATATATCTATCTAATCTATATATCATATATATTTCACTCATACTTCCACTAAACACCCTTAGCCTCCCTAAGATTTCACAGGTACCTGAGAAAATACTTTTTTTGCCCAAAATTTGACACTTTTTTGAAACTTGCCGGTAAAATCTGGGGTTCTGGGGACGAGGCTTAAAACAAGCCAGGTGAAGTTTGAATCGTCCTTAACCCCAATTAAAATGCCCGCATTGAAACGTTTTCTACTCGCATCGCAATTGCATGTTTTTCTAAAACTAAAAAGGGTGAGATGTGTCGTTCTTTACACGCATTTACATGGTTTTTTACACTCTTCTTTGACACGACTACATGTTTTTTCTGGCAATTGAATTGCTGTTTAGAAACAATACTCAATAATTATGACCTTACAAAGACTCCATTATATCCTTCTTAAAAAACAATATTCCATTTAATGATCCTTCTAAGTTGAACCACTATTAATTTAACCTTTTCCAAACAAGCAGGGTGAAGTGAATCTGTTCTTTCCCCGCAATTAACATGTCCGCAACGCCTCAATGAAAATGTTTTCGAACATAATTTACTCGCATCGCAATTGGCGTGGTTTCTAAAAACCAGAAGGGTGAAAGTGGTGGTACTTAAAGATTCCATCTTGACATAAACTCAACCATGTTAAACCAAACTGCAAATAATTCTTGAACCTGTTTTTTAAACCGTGCCCATGTTTTCTAAACATAAAGCAAGTGTGACCAGCATTTACAATGTTTGCTACCTAATTAACTCGCATCGCAATTATGAACCTTACAAAACTCCATTATACCTTCTTTTATAAAACACAGATTCAAGTTAATAATCCTTTTAAGTTGAACCAGTATTAATTTACCTGTTTCCAAACAACAAGGATGAATTGAATCGTTCTTTAACCGACTGCAATTAAATTGTCCGCAATGAAATATTTTCTAACGAGTTCCTCGCATGCAATGACATGTTTTAATACCAATACCCAAAGGTGGGTCGTTCTTTAAACACAACCTCTTAACATTTAACATTTTTTGCAAACCAATAACATGTTTTCTCAAAGTTACCAGTTTTTCTTTCTAGTCAAAATTTCGATTCAATTTAATGATCCTTCTAAATTGAATCATTCCAACGTGTGTCCAAATAAGCAGGGTGAAGTTGAATCGTTTTATAAACCCAAAATTAAAATGTTTTCCGACTAATTTACTCGCATCGCAGTTGAATCGTTCTTAACCCGCAATTAATATTTTCTAACTATTTTACTCGGCATCGTTCTCCCCTATTATCCTGATTTAGACAACCAAGTACCATGTTTTCGGGTCAAAATTTTATATCTTTGAAACCCGTTCTTAGAAAACAAATCCAGTATTGAATAAACACACCAGTGTGAAGGTTAAAACAAGATACAATTAATGATCCTTCTAAGTAGAATATTCTTACGTGTTTCGAAAACAAGCAAGGGTGAAGTTAATTCTTCTCGTTAACCCGTAAAATTAATGTTTCAATGGTGATTAGGTTTCGTTCTTAAATATCCTTCTTAATATAAACCATATGTAAAACCACTGCCAATATTGACATGTTTTTTAAACATGAAGCATGTTTTCTACACAGCAAGTAAGGGTGGAGTTGAATTGTTCTTTAACCCACAATTAAAATGTTTCTAAACATAATTACTTGGCAATCGGCATTGACCTGTTTTTCTAAAAAAATCATTCTTCACGTGTTTTTCCACCAAGCAAGTGTGAAGTGTACATCGTTCGTTAACCCGCAAATTAAGTGTTTACAATGGTGATGATGGGTCGTTCCTTTACAGATATCCGTCTTAATATCAACCATATTAAACCACAAACTGCAAATATTGTAACAAGTTTTTTAAACATTGAGCATGTTTTGTCTACACAGCAAGTCAGTTGTGAGTTGAAGCGTTCTTTAACACGCAATTAAATGTTTCTAACATAATTTGCTGGCATCGCAATTGCCATGTTTTTCTAAAAACCAATCAAGGTGAAGATGGGTGTTCTTTAAAGATCTCCTTCGTAACACTAAACCATAAGTAATATCACAAACTGGATATATTGAACATGTTTGTACACATTGAGCATGTTATTCTAAACCAAGGTGAAGATGGGTCGTTCTGGTCAAAGATTCAATGTCAATATCCTTCATATAAGTTGAATCATTCTAACGTGTTCCAAAACAAGCAAGGAAGAAATTCTTTAACCCTAATAAAATGTTTGCAAAGTCAAAATGGGTCGTTTTTTAAAGATATCTTTCTTATAAACCATTATGTAATCACACACTGTAATATATTGAAACGTTTTTGTAAACATTGACGGTTTTTAAACAAGGGTGAAGATTGGGAAGTTGAATCGTTCTTTACCTGCAAATAAATGTTTAGCAATGGTAAAGATGGGTGTTCTTTAAAGTATCCTTCTCTAATTAATCATATGTAACACAAACGGCAAATATTAAACATGTTTTTAAACATTGAGCATGTTTTCTAAACAGCAAGGCAAGGGTGAAGTTGCAATTGTTCTTTACCCCGCAATGTTTCTAAACATAATTTGCTGCATCGCAATTGCCATAACCAGACTGAACTAAACGCACAGGATGGGTAAACACAAGTTCATTTTAATGATCCTTCAAAGTTTGATATCCTTCTTAACGTGTTCATTATACTTTATAATTTGAATCATTCTAACGTCGCTAGAATAGGATGTGGAATCGTTCTTTAGAAAACTCAAATAGATCCTTACAAACAACTTCATTATTAGCCTTGAAAACAAAAGATTAAATTTATGTTCTTCTAAGTTCCCTCATTCTTAACGTGTTTCCAAAACAAGCAAGGTTGAAGTGGAAGCGTTCTTTATCCCGCAATTAAAATGTCTCTAACCATTCTTTACTCGCATCGCAGTTGACATGTTCTTCAACCCCAAGTAAATATTTCTAAACATACTTTACTCGCATCGCAATACTCCTTATTTCCTTCGTTAGAAAAACAAAGATCAATTTAATGACCCTTCTAAGTTTTTGCCAAAAAAATCGGGAGCTTCGCGCTGTCGCGCATCCGACTTTTTAAATTTCCGCCTGTCGCCCTGCAATCATTCTTAGAGTTTTTCCAAAACACGGTATTTGAGGTTATGAAATGCACCTCTAAACTTTTTTCTGAAAGTTGAGTCATTCATCAACCCCAACTTTAACCAATAAGGCGGAAGATGGGTCATTCTTTAAAGATATCTTCTTAATGGCAACCTATGTTAATGATAAATGGAGATATTGGAACATGTTTTGTAACATTGAGCATATTTTCAAACAAGGGTGACTTGGGTTGGTCGTTCTTCAAAGATTCAATTCGCCGAATTCACTTTATAGATGGGGTTTGGGAATGAAGTCCATTCTATCAAGATTCTCATCACACCTTTTATATCACTGAAAATCGGCCATCCCCCTTTAATCCCCAAAGATGCAAATCATGAAATATCGTGATTTAGCCCACATATACCTGGATCTGGAATAAAGCATACGGCAGCTATTTGTGACTACTCATATAATGTTAGCTAACAACAGCTGCCTTAGTTATTGCGTATACAGTCTGGGTATATTACCCTTGTTTTATTGAACTTGAAAACGCATCAAGTGTTTTTTACCAGTCCTTTGAAATGAATGGGATAATATCTCCATAATTCCTAGTCCTAACGTGTACCAGTGGGCAGAAATCCCGCTGTTGCCGCTGTTGCCTTGTAAAATCTGAAGCTTCGCACTGTCACCAGCATCCAACTTTCACGCCGTCGACTCCTTCACCTTTCATAAAGGTGGAACTTCTCGCTGCCCAACTTTTAACCAAAAGGTTGGGGAAGGGTCCAACCCCTTTTTTAGTCCTCTGATTCAATGACCCAGTGGTTTTTAGAACTCTTAACATTCGCGCTGTTTTCCATGCTGTCCTCGCTGTTGCCCTGCAAAAGTGAAGCTCGCGCTGGTGCCGCATCCGACTTTTTAACAGTGATGTAGGGGGAAACCCTTCCTTAGTCCTCTGTAAAAAGGAATCACAACAATCATGCTCTGTAACCGCTGTCGCCGCTGTTGCCTGTAAAATCTGGGCTTCGCCTGCCCATTTTTAAACGGATGAGTGTGGGGTCCAAACCCCCTTCCTTCGTCCTCCTATAAAAATTAATCAATGGACCCAGAACACAATCATTCACGCTGTTGCGGCTGTCGCCGCTTGCCTTTAAATCTGGGGCTTCGCGCTGTCACCGCCGCCCAATTTTTAAACATGAGGAAGTGGGGGGTGCAGGGTGCAAACCCCCTTCCTTAGTCTTTTTGATACAAATGACTCAACAGGCTATAACAACGCAACATTCACCTGTTTGTCCGGCTGTTGCCTGTAAAGGCTTCGCGCTGTCGACGCTGCCCAATTTTTAAACGGACTAATTGGTGGGTGGGTGGGTTCCAATCCCCTTCCTTATTCTTTTGATACAAATGACTCAACGGGGCCTAGAACAACAATCATTAGCGCTGTGGCCGCTGTCGCCGCTGTTGCCTACAAATCTGGAGCTTCGCGCTTTCGCCGCATCCGACTTTGTTTAAAGGTCCCAATTTTTCGCGCTGTCGCCGCTTGCAACTTTTCATAAAGGTTGAACTTCGCGCTGTCGCCGTTGCCCAATTTCTAAACAGGTCGATGTTGGGGTCCAAACCCTTCCTTAGTCCTCGAATAAACATGAATCAATGGACCAGAACAACAATCATTCACGCTGTGGCCGCTGTCGCCGCTGTTGCCTTTAAAATCTGGATCTTCGCGCTGTCGACTCTGCCCACATTTTTCAACAGGATGAAGTGTTTTTCCCCTTCCTTCCTTAGTCTTTTGATAAAAAATGACTCAACTGTCTAGAACACAATCAGTCGTGCGCTGTTGCCGTGTCCGCCGCTGTCCCGCCGCGGTTGCCTACAAATTCCCTGGAGCCTTCGCGCTGTCGCCGCCTCCGACTTTTTTAAAAGGTCCAATTTCGCGCTGTCGCCCACAGCCAACTTTCATAAAGGTTAACTTCGCGCTGTCGCCTCTGCCAACTTTTCTAAACGGGTAGAGGTGGGGGGGGGGTCCAAACCCCTTCCCGTAGTCCTCTGATCAAACTAATCAATGGACGCATAACCACAATCATTCACCTGTTGCCGCGTCGTCCCCCCCACCCTCTTTTGTAAATCTGGAGCTTCCCGCTGTCGCCCTGCCGTGGGGGGACATGAGGTAGAACGTCGTGACCCATTTTTAAAAGGAGGAAGTGGGGGGAGGTCCCAACCCCCCTTCCCTTAGTCTTTTTGCTCCAATGGACTCAACGGGACTGCACCAATCATAGCTCTGTTGCCGCTGTCTGCCGCTGTGCCTACAACCTGGAGCTTCGCGCTGTGCCCGCATCCGATTGATAAAAGGTCCAATTTCGCGCTTTCGCCCTGCAACTTTTCATACATGTTGAATTCGCGCTGTCGCCGCTGCCCCATTTCTTAAACATGTAGAGGTGGGGGTCCAACCCCCTTCCTTAGTCCTTTGCTACAAAATGACTCACTGGCTCTAACGACTCAAAACGATCACAATGGGGAAAAGCTTCACTGTGTTCAATTGTAACTCACCAAAGGTCACACTTCATAAGTTGTAAAAAAATATCATTCATGCTAAAACGTTGCAAATATAAAAATCATATCCGGTGTAATTAATCAGTTTGCAAATTTTTCAATGAGAAAAGGCCTAACTGTCAGACGTAGAAGTTTGCGGCAGGAATTAGGTTTACCGCCACCGACGAAACACTCGCGATAAAACACCCTTTTCACAGCCCTTTAGGCCTATGTCATGCCTACATAGCACTCGCGCTAGGTCGCCGCTGCCCTAGTTTTGTAAAAAGGTTTACTCGCGCTGTCCTGTCTGGATATTGTATTCAAAGGTACGCCCGACAGTTTGCCGACCAAGTGACGCGACATTTGTATGTGTCGTTTATTGGAATTTACACTGAATTCCTTGTAACCGTTGCTATTTCAATTTGGGCAATTCAAGATAATCGGGGTTAGTACAACTCTTGGTTAGCACCCTCATCTTTAAACCAGAGCATCAATGATGCAGAAGCCTATCAAGTGATGTATTCAAATAGGACAATATTTTTGTGACGCCCTATTTTACTTTACATGGAAATATATTGAATAACAAATTGACTTGGTACCAAAAATGTTGAATTACGACCAGGTGTTCTCGAACACCAAGTCTTGCCTCTCTTTGTGATCGAAATGTTTAACACTTTTATGATGGCGTGTAAAAGGTCATATAGGTGCCATGGGTGTCATTCTCTGAACACACCCCCTGAGTCCAAGTTGCCTCGTCTGACCAAGCTAGGCTGCAATGGGCTCAAATTGTTGAGGCAGACGAGAAACAAATTAGATAACTTTACCCTAACGACAAAATGCCCTTTAATCAGTATCACATGAGCTTTGACCCAATCTGTTAACACCCCCTATGGGTACGTGTCAGCATTGAGTGCCTCTTCCAACTGAATTTGGGTTTCAATGCATGTGACCTTTTAATCCAATCTGTTAAACCCCCCATATGGGTTTTGGGCCAGAGGATCTTCTGAACCAAGAATTGGTGATTATACAATTTATCTCGACTGAAAAACAACTTCATAGATTTTCGAGATTGCCCCTTAATTGGCCCAATCTTGTGGAACACCCTATATGAACCAAGCTTAGACCAAGGGTTCTTCTGACCTAATTTGGTTGAAATTGGCTCAAGAGTTTTGGGCATGAGAAAAACAATTACAACACTAACCGAATGACCTGACACATAAGACAAACATTATCTGTTGTAAACACTAAAATAAATATAAACTAACAAAGCTAAATGTAAGCACAAAGGATCACTTTTTCAGAGTCCTCTACATTAATTAAAAGGATTACTAATAGAGAGAAACATTAATCCAATTACTACATAAAGTTCATGTCCAAATGAATGCCGTAATCCATTCTTTACTTTGGACATTAACTATATTCTGTATGCCTGGTGCAGCTTTTTATTAACACATACACATAGGGACGTCATGCACACACACACCGCACCACCACAACGCCTACATACATGCAACATCCACACACAAACACACACACATATATATAGACACGTACTGTCTACAAATAGGTTTCTTGGTCTTGCTCTGAGCAAACGATTTGTTCAATTGTTAATTCTTATTTGTGACATCCTGTTAACAACACCACACAAGGCCACCCTACAACAGCAGAGAGACAGGCACAGACGGGGATACAGCAGGCGCGTAACCAGACCTGAGCCTCCGGAGGGGCAGAGACTCAAGAAGTTTCCCATTTTTTTTTCGGGCTCGCTTCGCTCACCGTGTAGACCCATATTTTTTCTATACGGTTTTTCGAAATTCGCTTTACCCTTCTCTTTCCCCCTTTCTTATCGCTTTTCCCTTCTCCTTCCCTTTTCTTCTCTCTTTTCACCTTCACCTTCACCTTTTCCGTCTGCTTTCTCCCTCTTCTTCCCCTTCTTCTCCCTTCTTTTTCGTCCCATTTTTTTAGCTTCTCCGTCCCCATTTTAGTTGTCCCTGGGGGGGGGGCAGTCTGCCCCCCCTGGTTTTCCGCCACTGGGGATACGACTGGATCAGCCATACCCACACACTCACAGAGGAAAGGTTTGTCGATCCAAGAAATTCAAGACATTACTTAAAGTTGAGAAAGAAATATTTGGATTTTAGTAGGGGTAGAAATCTACTATCCTGACTGACAAGAAAAATAGCAGAAATTCTATTGATTTGGTGCATGCACTGGGCTTTATTATGGAAAATAAAAAATTTCATTTTGAAGAAATATAACACCATTTTAAATGTACAAACTGTTCCATATATTTATACTATATCCATTGTACAACTACCAAATTGCTAAATGCACATCTGTCTGACCAGCGGTACTGAGCTTGTTATACGCAACAGACATGGGATGTGTTCTTGCTAAAAGTCCATGACCCTAGGTAGCTAGCAAACATTTAATTGGCAGCACACTGACCAACACTAGGCTGCAAATGCATCCTATCAAGGCTAGCATTATACAACAGCAGCTAGGACAAGTGTGATGCTGCATGAAAAAATTCCCTATTAATTGTCACCTTGGAAATCGGGGCAAACATACACAAAATACCCAAAAAACCAATTTGAACTCAAAATTTCAAAAACTTGATTTCATAGAAAGCACCAGCAACTTCAATACTTGCATAACTGTGATTTTCACGAGAATTGAACAAGATACAAAAACTTAGTTTATTTTATTGGCTTCCCTTGACAGAAAATCTTCTCCTCGATGGCATAAGCCTATCTATTGATCATTGAAAAATACTTCACTTTCACACCATACACTTACTACACTTTAATACACCTACATAATCTACTTAGAACAATAGCATCTCCTCTAAAGATCAATTTCATGGTTCATTTTGCCAAGTTAAAGGTGCATTTCATGATTCTAATCACCTTCTGTTGTATTTTTATGGTACCCTAGATATCCTTGACAAAGGTTATCCCAACAGATACGGCCGCAGAGCAGTCATCACACCGTGGACAAGCTGTGTGTACAGTGCGGGGGGGTACCCCTTTTTTTTGGCGCGAAATCTTAATTTGCTTTCCAAAAACATTTTTCCTAGGCAAATTTGAAACAATTTGAAATTTGGTATAAATGGTTTCACTTTTTCATCTTAGGTAGAAACCCATGATTTCAAAAAAGGTTTTGTTGAATGAATCATCTCAAGCTTCCCGGGGGTGGGTCGGGAGGAGGATTCTATGGAAGTTGCAGTACGTTAAAAGTTGGGTATATTGCGATCTTGGAAGTCCTTCACATATACAGCCGTCGATTGTTGAAGTTCTACATGAGGGTTTTTTTATATCAGGGTTCAAGGTCTTATGGGATCAAATGGTGTAATGTGTCAAAAAATACTAAAAATAAGACCAAATTGTGCATGTCAAGTTCATTTTATCTCACCACATCTTTCAGTTTTTAACAACAAGTCAATACACAATAATGATATTACTATCAAAATACAATTGTTTAAGACAGATTGATTCAATTGAGCTAATGAAGTCAATCCTATTACCATATTAGCATGTTTCTACAAATCCCGCTTGAATTAGATTATGTATTTAAATCATTAGGATATCAATTATAAGTGGTAATAATATCATAGTATAGGAAAAAATGAGAAGATGGGTGTGGGAGAGGCCATTACGATCAATGACCTTTAGGATTTACCCCACCCATTGGGAGATAGAACTTATTGGTGAGCCAGCAAGGGTGCGATAGAACAGGAACAGTTACATAACAAAACAATATAAAAACAGGACAGAACAAAACAGGGCAGGACAAGGGGTAAAAAGAGTATCACATTGATTTAAATAGCATATTGGTAAAAACATAGCAAATAAAGAAATGCAAAGTTGATGTGAGCTACCTGTAGAAAAAAATCCGAAATGTGCCATTCCATTTCAACATTCGATATGGGCACCGCAGCACGTCATGTATTTTTTTCGCTTTTAGTGTGGTAGTAACATTGATGAGATAATACAAAATCCTGAAATTGTTGAGCATCATAGTCCATTCGTTGTCCCCGCTAGATCAATTGGAAATTTAGGGGTCACCATTAAAAGTGACTCCCGATGTGAAAGACTATGTTGAGAGGGTCACAGATAGTAATGGAGCCCTCCAAAACTTTGAAATTCACTTTCTAGGGGTAAGAGTTGGGTGTAGAATCAAAATCTGGCATCAGAAAAATTCATAGCGTGTTTATTTTGGAGTGAATCGAGGCGTAAATATGCACCTTTGTTCATTTGGGGCCAAGTTTGGGGGGGTCAAAGCTTCCAAAAGTAGAATAATTTTAGTGCCCCATCTTTTAGGTCAATCAGAGTTACATAGTGGAACTTTAAACCAATACATTTATGAACAACATTAGAAAAGTAAAAAATGAGGGGGGGGGGGGGGTGGGGTACACCCATGAAAATGGAAATTCTACTTTATTGACACATATTTGACCCCTGAAAATCAAAGTTGACATTCGACACCACCTCTCTACTTCAGATATGGTGAAGAAAATCATCTAACCAAATTTCCTGAAAGAACTAGTGGGTCTTCCTTTTTTCACAACAAAATACACACTCAAAGTTACCACACAAAGGTTATACGTGACCCAGAGGTCCTTGTACATGCCAGTGTTATCACCATAGTGGCATTGCTATGGGATATCAAAAACGGGTTTGTGTTGAAAACAATGAAGACATCAAGGACAACCACGCTGTTTCTTTCAAGAATAGTTGTTAGTGATGTATCTTAAAAATATCTGAAGTTCGAGGGGTGACTGTGGAATGTCAGCATTGATTTTCAGGGGGTTCAATATAGGTCCAAAATGCATAATTAGGATTTTTCAATAGACTGTAAATCACTTATTACTTACCGAATATATTTAATAGTGTACTGGTAGAATGTCCTGCAGTGTGACTCAGATTAACAAAGAATGGACGGTAAAAATATTGTTACTTGTGGAGTTTTGACCCCAAACTTGGTCCCAGAAGATATTGCATTTTTACACCCAAATAACTTTAAAAGTAAAGAGGCTATCACATGTGGAAGCCAAATTTGAATTCTACCACCCAAAAAATACCCCAGATAGTGATTTCAAAGTTATGGAGGGTTATGGCAAGTATTTTGCACAATGAAAGAGAACAAACTAGTTTTTTGCCGAAAAACCTGGTTTTCAAACGAAAAACCAGGTGTTTCACTTGAAAAAACCAGTTTATCGACTCGATCTAAACTAGGTTTATCAAAAACCTAGCTTTTCAAATCGAAAAACCTGGTTTTTCGATTTGAAAAACAGGTTTATCAAATTTGATAAGCTAGTTTTTGGAAAAACTGTTTTTGACACGAAAAACCAGGGTTTCTCGCCCGATAAACTAGGTTTATTCAAAAAACCTAGCTTTTCGAATCGCAAAACTGGTTTTTCAAATCGAAAACCTGTTTTCCAAAATCGCTAAAGCAAAGTTTTCGAAAAAACCAGGTTTTTCAATCGAAAAACCAGGTTTATCAAGCGATAAACTAGGTTTTCAAAAAACTGCTTTTCGAACGATAAAACCGGGTGTTTCATTTTGAAAACCAGGTTATCGATTTGAAAAGCTTAGGTTTTTGAAAACCTAGTTTATCGGCCGAAAAACCTGGTTTTCAATCGAAAACAGGGTTTTCAAATATGATAATGCAAGGTTCTTTGAAAAACCTGGTTTTTCATCGAAAAAAACAAGGTTTCTCGACTGATAAACTAGGTTTTTCAAACACCTAGCATTTCAAATCGAAAAAAACCTGTTTTTCAAATCGAAATACCCGGTTTTTCAAAATCAGAAAAACCAGGTTTCAAAAACCCTGCATATCAAATTTGAACAAAACATGGTTTTTCAAATCGAAAAAACCTGTATATCGATTCGGAAAAGCTAGGTTTTTTGAGAAAACCTAGGTTAGCAGTCGATAAACCGGTTTTTCGATCGAAAAAACCTCGTTTTTTAAAATTTGATATGCAGGTTTTGAAAAAAACTGGTTTTTCAATCGAAAAAACCATGTTTCTCGATGATAAAACTAGGTTTATCAAAAAACTAGCATTTCAAATCGATAAAGCTGGTTTTTCAAATCGAAAAACCTGGTTTTGCAAATCGAAACAGGTTTTCAAAAACCCTGCAGATCAAAATTTGAAAAACCTGTTTTTCAAATCGAAAAACCTGGTTTTTCAAAAACCTTGATATCAAATTTGAAAAACTAGGTTTTTGACGAAAAACAGGGGAGTTGTCTCGACTGATAACACTAGGTTTTCTCACAAACACCAGCTTTTTCCGAATCACTTTCAAACCGGTTTTTCGATTTTGAAAACCAGGGTTTTCAATTTGATATGAAAGGTTTTATGAAAAACAAAAACCTGGTTTTTCGATTTGAAAAACCAGGTTATTCGATTTGAAAAACCAGGTTTTTCGATTTGAAATGATAGGTTTTTGAAAAAACTCGTTTATCAGTCGAGAAACCTGGTTTTGATTGAAAACCAGGTTTTTCAAAAAACCTGCATAGCAAATTTGCAAAATAGGTTTGGATCGAAAAACCAGGTTTTTCGACTGCTTAACTAGGTTTATCAAAAAACCTAGCTTTTCGAATCGATATAAACCAGGTTTTTCGATTTGAAAAACCAGGTTTTTCAAATTTGATATGCAAGGTTTTTGAAAAACCTGGTTTTCGATTGAAAAACCAGGTTTTTCAAATGGAAATGCTGGTTTTGAAAACATAGTTTATCAGTCGAGGAAAAGAAACCTGGTTTTCGTTTGAAAAACCAGGTTTTTCAAAAACCTTGAGTCATATTTGAAAAAAACTAGGTTTTTCGATTCGAAAAACCAGGTTCTCGGATGATAAACTAGGTTTATCAAAACACTAGCTTTTCAAAAGATAAACCAGGTTTTTCGATTTGAAAAACCAGGTTTTTCAAATTTGTATGCAAGGTTTTGAAAAACCTGGTTTGCGATTCAAAACAGTTTTTCGATTTGAATGCTAGGTTTTGATAAACCTAGTTATCAGTCGAGAAAAACCTCGATTTTTCGATTGAAAAACCAGGTTTTTCAAAAACCTTGCATATCAAATTGAAAAACTAGGTTTTTCGATCGAAAAACAGTTCTGACTGATAAACTAGGTTATAAAAACCTAGCTGTCGAATATAATAAACCAGGTTTTTTTCAATTTGAAAAAAACAGGACTTTTCAAATGACATGCAAGGTTTTTGAAAAACCTGGTTTTTCGATTAAAAAAACCAGTGTTTTTTCGATTTAAAAAACAAGGTTTTTCGATTTGAAATGCTAGGTTTTGATAAACCTGGTTATCAGTCGAAAACCTGGTTTTTCGATTGAATTGAAAAAACCAGGTTTCAAAAACCTTAAATAGCAAATTTGAAAAACTAGGTTTCGATCGAAAAACAGGTTTCTCGCTGATACCTAGGGTTATCAAAAAACTAGCTTTTCGATCGATAAACCAGGTCTTTCAATTTGAAAAAACCAGTGTTTTCAAATTTGATATGCAGAGGTTTTGAAAAACCTGGTTTTTCGGATTTGAAAAACCAGGTTTTCATTTGTGAAAAAAACCAGGTTTTGATTGCAAAAGATAGGTTTTGAAAACCTAGTTTATCAGTCGAGAACCTGGTTTCGATCGAAAAACCAGGTTTTCAAAAACTTGCATATCAAATTTGAACCAAGCGGTTCTCGAACCACTAAGGTCCCCCGCCCGTCGCGATAGTAAATGGAGGGAAATATAATTTAAGATCACCAGAGGGAGAATTGTGATGGAAAAAAAAGTGGTTCTTCAAACCACTGAGGCTCCTGCCATAGCAGTTGCAATTGGACGGTATCAATGTTGACTACATTGACCATACACACTATTTGTAGTTATTTGCCCTTAGATGACCCTAATTGACCTTGAAATGACCTTCACCAATTTTCGGATTAGACATGTGACCACATCCACAAGTTTCATGACCTACCTCATGTTGAGTTAGCTGACCTTGAATACCCCCACGACTTGAAATTACCTTCAAAATTTTCAGCAATGAATGCGTACTAGTTTTCATTGACAATACTACCATGTTAGATGTGACCTTGGATGACCCCACATGACCTTGAAACGACATCAAAATTTTTTGGCATGAATGTTGACAAACCCCACCAGTTTCATCATCCTACCCACCTACTTAGTGGTTGACTGAATGGACCGACATGACCTGAAAGACCTCAAATTTTTGGCACTGAATGTGACCACACCACCAATGTTTCATCATCCTACAACAATCGACAAGGGCTATGCAATTTAATTCCATTTTGACCTTGCATGACCCCCACATGACCTTGGAAATGCACTTCAAATTTTTCAGCACGGAATGTTGACCACAACCACCAAGTTTCATCATTCCTACCACATTTGATAGGGTTATAGCAATATATCCCATTTGACCTTGAATCACCTTGAATGACCTCACATTACCTTTAAATGACCTTAAAAATTTTTTCGGCCACTGAAATGTTGACCACCACCACCAAGTTTCAATCATCCTACCACAATTGACAAGGGCTATAGCAATTTATTAACATTTTGACCGCATTGACCTTTGACCCATGCAATGCCCCCCCTCGAAAATCATCCACCGTCTACTTGGGTGAACATCTATGGTGCGAAGATGGGCACCCATACTTGCTTAGATCAACAAGATATCGTGTTTACAGGCTTATATCTCTAGTTTTGACCAAATTTGCCCTATTTTTTGCCCTCTTTGATCTTTGACCCATGCCACAGGACCACCTCCGAACTCATCCCCCGTTACTTGTGTGAAATCTATGGTGCGAAGATGGACACCCATACTTGGCTTAGATCAAAAGCTATGTGTTTCAAGGGATTATAAAACAATATAGCCGATTTTTGACAAATTTGACCCTATTTTTGACCATATTGACCTTTGCCTATGTCAACATGACCCACTTTACATCCCAGCCACGCCTTGAGATGCATCTTATGTTGCGAAGATGGACACCCAAACTTCCTAGATCCAGAGAGTATGCTGGACGCCACACACAACACACGCCTCCCCACGCACACACACACGGACCCAGGGCATTTTATAGTCCCCCTTTGCCAACTAAAGTTGGCGGCCGGGACAAAAACACCTGGTTTTTCGAATTGATATGCAGGGATTTTGAAAACCTGGTTTTCAATCGAAAACCCAGGTTTCTCGGCTGATTAAACCAGGTTTATCACAACACCTGCTTTGCGAATCGATAAAACTGGTTTTCGAGTTGAAAAACCAGGTATCAAATTTGATAAGCAGGTTTTTGAAAACCTAGTTTTCGACGAAAAAACAGGTTTCCACCTTACCCCCATCTATTCCCACCTCCCACTTTCTTCACTTGCCCTCTTCCATTTTCTACCCCCCGCCGATAAACTAGTTTTTCAAAAATCTAGCTTTTTATCGAAAACATGGTTTTTCGATTTGAAAAAAACCGGTTTATCAAATTGATAAGCTAGGTTTTGAAAAAACCTAGTTTTACGACGAAAAACCAGTTTCTCGGCTGAAAACTAGTTTATCAAAAACCTAGCTTTTTGAATCGAAAAACAGGTTTTTCATCGAAAACCTGGTTTTCAAATCGATACGCAAAGTTTTGAAAAAACCTGGTTTTCGAGCGAAAAAACAAGTTTATCGGCCGATAAACTTGATTTTTCAAAAAACCTCGCCTTTTCAGATTGAAAAAACTTGGTTTTTCAAATCGAAAAACATGGTTTTTCGTTGAAAAAACCAGGTTTTTTCAACGAGAAAAACCAGGTTCTCTCTTTCATTGTGCAAAATACTGCCATAGGAGGGTTCCATTACATGTTTATGGCCCTTTCAAAGGTGTCTTTCGCACTACACAGCATTGTTGGTGGTGACCCCACCTGAATTTCTGCATTCTGCTGAGGGAAAGAAGCAGTATGAAGCTCAAATTTCAGGATTTCATTCTAATCAATACCATAATCACAACAAAAAAGAAAAAAAATCCTTGAAATGATGCGTCAATCTCGAGTGTTGACATGGAATAGCCCAAATAGTGCAAAACAATTCTGGGGCCTAAGATGATACGTAGTCTGGAAATTGAAAAGTGTTCCTTCGCTCGTCCGATCATAATAGTGAAATTATAATTGAGTATTTAGAAGCATTCAAGTCTGACTTGCATTTGGCGGACATGGGTGTGAACAATTATGTAAATGTGAAAACAACTAAAAATATTGATCAATGTAATGTTTTCTAGGGTAAAATTACATGCAGTTTCTGATTTTGCCCTTCAAATGGCTGAAAATGACACACTTTTTGAGATATAATCATATTGACCAATTTTGGCCAAAATTTGGCCTTTTTTGAGTGACAAAAATTTTGACTTGGTCTATTTGGAATGACATATCTACAACAAAAAATAAGCCCAGTGTTATTTTTTAAATTAATGTTAAACAAGGCGAACTCGTATTTACGCGATGCGTTAAAATATGTCCCCGCCGGAATAACGCGATCATAAGTGGACAAACTAAACGCACCAGTCCACCCGTAATTTTGGCTATCACTAGCTCGCCAAAAAAGAAATTGAAAAAAAAGGTTTACTCAAGAAAATGACTGAAATCTCAAAATTCATCATGCAAAATCCTGAAAATTCACTAAATTTACTAAAAATATGATAATTTACTCAATTTGGCAACACTATTTTGAAAAAAAATCATTGACCAATTTAAAATTTGGGACCAATACGGGGTCTGGAAAGCGGCGAAACATTGAATGGTAACCATATTTTCACATTTTCCGAGAAATGTAAACAAGGGGGCTGGCAACCCAAAGAAATGACCCATGTGTAACAACCAAAATCTAATCAGGTGAGAACTCCTCAGGCCGCTTCCTTCCACCAAGTTACATCATATACGCTTAAGAACTCCAGAAAATTGTACAAAAAGAAGCGGCCCCTACTCCCACACTCACTCAGTATTCTCACTTTCCACTCCCATTTCCGGGAAAAATTCCATAATTATGCAAATTAGAGACTAATTAGCATATTTACACCCAAAATCTATGTGTTTCAAGGGATTATAAAACAATATAGCCGATTTTTGACAAATTTGACCCTATTTTTGACCATATTGACCTTTGCCTATGTCAACATGACCCACTTTACATCCCAGCCACGCCTTGAGATGCATCTTATGTTGCGAAGATGGACACCCAAACTTCCTAGATCCAGAGAGTATGCTGGACGCCACACACAACACACGCCTCCCCACGCACACACACACGGACCCAGGGCATTTTATAGTCCCCCTTTGCCAACTAAAGTTGGCGGCCGGGACAAAAACACCTGGTTTTTCGAATTGATATGCAGGGATTTTGAAAACCTGGTTTCAATCGAAAACCCAGGTTTCTCGGCTGATTAAACCAGGTTTATCACAACACCTGCTTTGCGAATCGATAAAACTGGTTTTCGAGTTGAAAAACCAGGTATCAAATTTGATAAGCAGGTTTTTGAAAAACCTAGTTTTCGACGAAAAAACAGGTTTCCACCTTACCCCCATCTATTCCCACCTCCCACTTTCTTCACTTGCCCTCTTCCATTTTCTACCCCCCGCCGATAAACTAGTTTTTCAAAAATCTAGCTTTTTATCGAAAACATGGTTTTTCGATTTGAAAAAAACCGGTTTATCAAATTGATAAGCTAGGTTTTGAAAAAACCTAGTTTTACGACGAAAAACCAGTTTCTCGGCTGAAAACTAGTTTATCAAAAACCTAGCTTTTTGAATCGAAAAACAGGTTTTTCATCGAAAACCTGGTTTTCAAATCGATACGCAAAGTTTTGAAAAAAACCTGGTTTTCGAGCGAAAAAACAAGTTTATCGGCCGATAAACTTGATTTTTCAAAAAACCTCGCCTTTTCAGATTGAAAAACTTGGTTTTTCAAATCGAAAAACATGGTTTTTCGTTGAAAAAACCAGGGTTTTTTCAACGAGAAAAACCAGGTTCTCTCTTTCATTGTGCAAAATACTGCCATAGGAGGGTTCCATTACATGTTTATGGCCCTTTCAAAGGTGTCTTTCGCACTACACAGCATTGTTGGTGGTGACCCCACCTGAATTTCTGCATTCTGCTGAGGGAAAGAAGCAGTATGAAGCTCAAATTTCAGGATTTCATTCTAATCAATACCATAATCACAACAAAAAAGAAAAAAAATCCTTGAAATGATGCGTCAATCTCGAGTGTTGACATGGAATAGCCCAAATAGTGCAAAACAATTCTGGGGCCTAAGATGATACGTAGTCTGGAAATTGAAAAGTGTTCCTTCGCTCGTCCGATCATAATAGTGAAATTATAATTGAGTATTTAGAAGCATTCAAGTCTGACTTGCATTTGGCGGACATGGGTGTGAACAATTATGTAAATGTGAAAACAACTAAAAATATTGATCAATGTAATGTTTTCTAGGGTAAAATTACATGCAGTTTCTGATTTTGGCCCTTAAAATGGTGAAAATCACACACTTTTTGAGATATAATCCATATTTTGACCAATTTTGGCCAAAATTTGGCCTTTTTTGAGTGACAAAAATTTTGACTTGTCTATTTGGAATGACCATATCTACAACAAAAAATAAGCCCAGTTGTTATTTTTTTAAATCTAATGTTAAACAAGGCGAACTCGTATTTACGCGATGCGTAAAATATGTCCCCGCCGAATAACGCGATCACTAAGTGACAACTAAAACTGCACCAGTCCACCCTTAATTGTGGCTATCACTAGCTCGCCAAAAAGAAATTGAAAAAAATGGTTACTCAAGAAAATGACTGAAATCTTAAAATTCATCATGCAAAAATCCCTGAAAATTCACTAAATTTAGTAAAAATATGATAATTTACTCAATTTGGCAACACTATTTTGAAAAAAATCATGTGACCACATTTTAAATTTGGGACCCATACGGGGTCTGGAAAGCGGCGAAACATTGAATTTTACATATTTTCACATTTTCCAAGAAATGTAAACAGGCTGGCAACCCAAAGAAATGACCCATGTGTAACAACCAAAATCTAATCAGGTTGAGAACTCCTCAGCCCGCTTCCTTCCACCAAGTTACATCATTATACGCCTTACAGAACTCCAGAAAATTTGTACACAAGCCTTGCGGGAAAAATTCCATCAATTATGCAAATTAGATACTTAATTAGCATATTTTACACCCAAAATCTAATCAGGTTGAGAACTCATCAACCTGCATCTTTCCACCAAGTTGCATCATCGTAGCACTTACGGAACTCCAGATAAATTGTACACAATGTTGACATTTTCTGTGCAATATTGACCTTTTTCCCTTGACCTTTTTTCCCCTACCCCTGACAGACCCAGGGGAGGACCCTGGGGGAATGAATTATATGGTGAGTAGGGGTATCCCCTCCTACAATATACCAAAGTTTGGCTACTCTAGCTCATCCAGAAAAAAAGATATTCCCAAATGTTCCAGGGTTAACATATTTATCACGGACATACATACGGACGGACATACGGACGGACATACGGACGGAGCCCATTTTATAGTCCCCTCCCGAACTTCGTTCGGCGGGGACAATTATTCACCATCTTTACAATAAAATAGTTTGCATTGTTCAAACTACCTCTTGTTTTTGGTTAGAGCTTCTTGAAATTGTACGTCGGAGTGACAAAATTGTATGCAAAATTTAAGGTTTTTGTCCAATTTCGGACTTCAAATGACCATAATTTCACAAAGGTATACCCTAGAGATATCATTTTTGTGTCATTTTGTTCAGAAATGCAATAGCAAAACATAGGAAGTAAGTTTGAACAGAATGCTCTTTACTAAGAAAAATTATAATGCAAAGTGTTACCCTACCCCTTAATTTCTGCAGGCGTGAAAAAATTATTTTGATTTGATAAAAAAATTCGAACTAAAAAATTCCAGGGATTATGGGATTTAAAATATGAACTTGTTAAGCCCAATACCTCCCCCTACAACAAGTTCATATTTATTTAGACCTAGGACCTAGGTCTAAGTAGGACTCCTCATTTTTTAGTTTGAATTTTTTTATCAATCATTTTTTTCCTTCTGGCAATAGGTCGTTTAATGTACAAAAGCATCTATATCATACAAATTCCACCTAAAATACCAGCAGATACTAGCTGACTTAGGATCAGAATGAATACAGTTATTTAAACATATTCCAATGTAAGAATACCCTTACTTATGTGTAATATGGTTATAATTTTGACAGGTTCAGTAAAATTATTGTTATTCCTAATTTTAGCATGTTGTCTCTTTTTCCCTATTCAGATATCATGGAGGTTTGTATTTTGAGATTAGCATTTAAAGGGGAGGTAATTTTGCATTTCTAATGCCAGATTCAGTTTCTACACAAAATTTCACCCCAGAAAAAGTTGTTTTCATTCAAAATTCTTGAACTTCGGTTTTTACTCATTTTGTCCTCCAAACGCAAGTCAGATCTTGAACGCTGTCTTAACCTGTACAAAGACAAAGAAAGTTACTGATAAACAGTCAAGTAGAATATTTTTGATAAAAATAATTCTTAACATAAATAAAAAGTAAAAAATATAGGCATAATTAGTATTTAGAAATAAGTTGATTTTTGAGATTAGATTTAAATATATTGGCAGATTTTGATGATTGTAAGTTTCGGTCAAGCGAATTCCAGATCCTAGGACCGGAGTTTTTAATTGAGTATTTAGTTAAGTTCAAAGTATAGCTTTAATTGGAATAAATTTGTTGGCATGTCTTGCGTTATAATTATGGATGTCTTTGTGTTTAAAGAAAAAAATTCAAATGATTTTGGAAGGTTGTTATTAACATAACGGTGCATGAAGATTGCTGTTTGAAGTTTATTTATATCGAAAAAGTGTTTTTAATTTATGGAATAATGGCTTGGTATGAGATAAATAGGGTGAACCAGTGCAAATACGGATTGCTTGTTTTTGAAGTTTAAATAGTCTATCAAGGTGGGTTGGATTATTTGAGTTCCAGGGACAGTGAGATAGATTGAGTGTAATGTTCGATGTTGCCCAAGCAATATTACTGTAAGATATGGAAGAATCAGAGTGTTATAAAGTGAACAAGATATCAGGTGGTAGTGTGTGTTGAGTCTTTTAAGAATTGGCTTTATCTCAGATAGAAGACAGATAAAGCCCATTACTGCTACAGTGATGTAACATTAATGGTAGGGGAGGTCTATGACAAGTCTCGACCCCAAAGGTCAAAGTTCAAGGTCAAAATCTACAAACAAGTTCCGATTGAACTGATGGCATTTGTCAGGAATAATCCTTGTGACATCGTAAAAATCACCAGGGGCGGATTTAGGGGGGGGGGCGCACCCGGCGCGCGCCCCCCTATTTTTTGCAGAGCAAAGGGCGCCGGGCGCCTTGTAGATGTAGAAAAACGCCTTTTGCCGCACAGGGCGCCCTTTATATCTAGGAAAATGACCTTTTGTGGGCGCCCTTGCCGACTCAATTTCCCAAGACTGGGAAATTTGCCTATTTGCCCCCTCAGAGCGGGCAGGCCCGATACGCCACTGCATACACGGCTTACACGCGAGAGAGTTAGTAGAGTTGCTGCATGTAACGCGCATCTATGTATTTCCTTTGCTCTTTATCATGCTTCTATCTGGCGGGATCAAATGCTGGCAGTCGCAGACGCAGAGAAAAGAAATTACAGTAGCATAGTCGCTGTCGGAATTGAACGCAAGACGAACACATGCAATGTAATCTGCAAATCAATGCGCAGTAGAGGTCAGGCCTCTCGACCAATTAGAAATAGCGTACATGTAATGCTTGTCAAGAAGTTATTTGTGCTTCCGGGTTCGGTTGGTACACATCACGCTGCGCACACCCCAAATCTTGCTTGAGAAATTCTGGCAGCAGTTATACGTTGGCATATTATTGTGCACCGTTGCCATGGCATGGTATATCATTATATGCTTATTATACTCTGGCTCATAATTTCTTGGACAGTTTAAAACATATGCCCGCTTCCTCGCCAAAACAGCGCATCATCGTGTTGCACATAACCAGAAAGTAAGCAAACGTTCGGCCAACGTCAGCAATGGTCGCAGTCGGTAAGGCAACGTCTAGCCATCGTCGGGGTGATGTTGAAAAATGATCATGAAAATTACTTTAACTGGGTTGACAGATGGGTGGCAAAGAAACGTTGGCCCAACGTAGGATTACGACGAGAATGTGGGACGTGAACTTAGTACTCGTCATAGAAAATGAAAATAATGTTACATACATTGGTAAATTTGATTAAATATGTAGTGTGTTTGAAATTTTGGATCATTAACCCTGGTCTTACCAAGCTTTTTTTGTAACACAGTTTACCAAGGGGGGTGGTTACCACCCCCCTCGAGAATTTGTTATAAAGCACCCGATGCTTATGATTATGATACCAGTGGATAGCTATGGTCCTCCTCTTTCCATAGATACCAAAATAAGTACCAACATACCTAGTATGGCGTCACAATGACATCATCAAGTCCGCGAGTCAGCAAAATTGGCATTTTCAACAGAAAATAGGCGAAAATAAAAAAAAAACCTAGGAATATCGGATTTTCGTGCGGTTTTCAGCTCTAAATGATGGCAATTGGCTAGTTTTAGATCCATACTGTGCATAATATTTTCAAAAATGCACCATAAAATATCCTTGGGTGGCAACCCCCCCCACCCTTCGATTTAGACGGCATACCCCATACCCTAACCCCGGTGAAGGCGCTACCTTCACATTTTTTTCACTAAAATGACCGGAAAGGATGAGAGAACGATTACCTAGAAGCTTTTTACAGAAGTTTTTGGCATTTTAGCGCACCGGAGCGAAGTTCCCAACCCCCCCCCTGGTAAGACGAAGGTTAAGGGTTCTAAAAAATGGATTCATTTGTTCGGGGATGTCGGTACTAACACAACGTAAGCCCAACGTTGCGAAATAGGGGACGCGACATGGTCTTGATGACCTTTCATATTTTCTTATTAAATTTTTAATTTTTTTACCATTTTAATCTTCTCCTGTGGTGCTACGTTTAAGTTTTCTTATTTAGTTGATGGAATCAATTGCATTTTTGCAGGACATTGTATAATGCAGCTTCAAATGGGAAGCAGTCATGCACAAGTCACAATTTTCACCTGATGACACCATATAGAATAAATATCTTGTCAGGAATAGATTTTGTCTTATTTTCACTGGGCTTTTATTGTTCAAACTTGTTTCATTGCACATCAACTTCAAAGTTGATGAAACAAGCTAAACATATTCTGTATATTCCTTATGGAGGAATAAATTCCTGTCCTGTATTAAATAGGAGACAGAATACAACCTACCGTAAGAAGATTTTCATAATAAATGTCACAATTTTGAACAAAGCAAAATTTGCTAATTGTTGATCCGACACCGGCCCAACTTTAAGCCAACGTTGGCGCAACCTATTTCTGACGTCGGATCAATGTTATGCCAATGTCGAACTTTGCACATTGGACCAAAAATGGCCCACTGACGAAAATGACGTTTGTCTACGTCATTTTGCAACGTTGGTCCAACATAGTCTTGCTATCTGGGTATACACGCAGTACACACAACTATCAACGCACACGTTTGTTTATGTCAAGATAGCCCGAGCGAGGTTGCTCTGGCATTTTCTGCTACGATAGCCCGTTAAGTATGTTAAAGGTGCTTGTTCCGATTTATGTGTATTGTGTTCTCTTCTTGATATGAGAGCCTGGCACTTGCACACAGGGCCCGGGACACAGGGTTGGCGATTTTTTTGATTTTTTTTTAAAAAATCAAAAAAATCGGATTTTTTTTATTTAAATCAGATTTTTTTGATTTAAATCGGATTCTTTTGATTTTTTTTATTTTTTTAAGTTTCATAATATGGAATTATCCAGAATTCTTTTAAACATGGAAATCTAACCCGAATCATTATATATACTTTCCCTAGTGACACTAGTCCTAATAAATTAACATGAAACCTAGCCTGAAGATGGTTGTGGACAGTATTTTGGAATTATGCCCAATTCAAAATATTTATTTTGTCTCAGACAAATATCAGACTCTTATAAGAGAAAGCTTGCAAAAGTCAAGAAGTGACTGAAACGACGGAGACCTATAGGCTTACAAACTGTTTGTGTTATACTTATTATTTAAACATTTGTGAACTCTGTTCAATATTGAATTTGACCTAATTAGCACTCCACAATTATTTAAAGACAATATAGTGATTGCTAAATCAGCAAATCGAAAAATCATCAAAAATCCGATTTTTGAAGGCCGTAACAAGTACAGGTATACTAACCATACCCTGCAAATGCTTAAGCCCCGACGCAACATAAGAAAGGACAGGAATCGGAGATTTGAGTCATAACTGTCCGAACGGACACTACATGTAACCACGTAATTCACTGGAGAATCGTATCTTGGAACACGGCGTTTTCTTCCATTTGTTGTCAAAATTCTACAGCTGGCAAAATGTAATTATGAGAATTCTACACGATTCCTTCACTTAGAAGCTAATTCTGCACATTTTAAATATTTTTTCAAAAATCATGATATTGTCTTTTTAACTGTAGAAACGTAGTCCCTAACTTAGAGCTCCACCGGAACCGCATTTTTGCCATAAGGAGTGAGTAGATGCAAAAAACATGCTTAATAAGTAATTGGGGATGATAAATTGTTCCATCAACCTGGCGTTGGCTGTACATGAGTTGTGCAGGAGTATTTCTATTATGAGGGAATTTTTGTTCTCAAGATTAACTTTTAAAAAAGGTCGTCCTAGTGAGCGCTACTGAAATGTCTGGGGCATTTATTAGGTCAAATATGGTACTGTAATACTGTAAATATGTTTCACTAGTATCTTACAAGAACTTTGAATTCGATTACAAAAAGAAAACTATAGAAACTTTAATTTAGATCACAACATCAAGGTTTCAATCATGATTATTTTAAAACATAAATTGTGTCATTGCTAACCATGTAGAGGGTATCTGAATGCTTAAAAGTGGTTTAAATCTTTTATTTTGATAAAAGTAGTTGATTTAAAGTATTAAATTGTCTTAACAAATTATTTTGGCATTATTTGTTTTTACAAAAAAAGTGTTTAATCAGTGATTTAAAAAAAAAATCATTTGATTTAATCGCGATAAATCACTGATCTTAAATCAAACGTGATTTAAAATCCGGCCAACCCTGCTGCACATTACCACCCCATCAAGTACGTGGGAAACAAACTTGTGGTTTGATGCTATGAACGAAATGCATGCTGCAAAGCCTTATACTGTGTTAATATTGAGGTTAACCACTAAAACGGCGTTTTTTTGTTTAATTTGGGAATGAAATGGTTTGAGAGGCTCAAATTCAGGACGACAATGAGAAAATACAGGCCTTTCAATCTGATATCAAAATCGATACACTTCCGGGTAAATCAGGGGGGTCCAAAGACGATCGGAAACACACCCGTTAATATGGACCGTGGGCTAGGAACGTCAGAAAAATAGAAATTATCAACAAAATGCCAAAATAGTTGGTATTAAAGAATATATTAATTTAAATATTTAATTGAAAAGTACTTCAACTGCAAAAACTGATGGTAAAACAAAGTTTAGTAAAAAAATGTGTCCTTAAACTGATTCTTTTTGAAGCACAGGATGAGCTCCAACAATTGTGACCACAGCTGGCAACTGCACTATATTGGGCTCACTGAAAGCTGGGCTGTGTATTTTGCGTGGATGAGTGAACAGGGGAATTACAATGGACACGGATTTGTCAACCACAATGGTGGAATGGTCTAGTGAAAGAGCACAATAACTCACCTCCACACAGATTGCACCAATGGCCAGGGTGTTAAGTGGACTTTTATAAGATTTATTGAACTAGCAACACCACAAAAAAAAAACACTCTCAAGTGAAATAGAGCTGAATGTCGCCAACCAACGGCAGGGTGTCTGGTTGTTCCTACCGTGACAGAACTAGGCTAGGGCTAGCTAAGCCAACTGAACAGTGAAGTTTTGGATGCATTCATGCAATTGGCCATTGCGTTGTTGGACCCTACCTTGGAAATGTTTGATGAGGTTTGGGTATAGTATTGCGTTAAATGAATGCAACAAGCTGCGCAATGTGAGTTCGAAGAGTAATCATGATTGAATGTATAATATTGCAATGATGTCGTCATGATGGGTATCACTGATGCATGCAGGCTGACCCGGTCCTGTTTCAAAGTCTAGCTACGTCTCAAGTCAAGAAACGATACAAGCTGAAAAGCAAATTGATACTACTGCAGGTCAGTCAGATGAAAGCAATTCAATCATGCAATGCCAGCTAAACTTCGACGAGGCTAATAACAATGTAATCCAATCCACGTGAATCGATCACACGGAACCGTACAAACGATTTTAGTCACTGCTGTCGGCTGATGATGTTTGGAACGTTGCCTAGTAAATGATACTAAATATTGTATGGAATAAAAACTAAATATGTGCCTTCAATCACTATCCTGAATAAATTTACTTTCAGTGTGTAATAAATATACTTTACAATATAAAGGTAAACAAAAATACGTATTGTTTAATTCTCACTAATTTAAGTTATTTTATGTGCGACAAATAGCGAGGGCACTGTTGTATCTAAAAATAGATCTACAATATGTTAATTTGAGCCGTCAAGGAAGTGAAAAGGGCAGGTGTCTGTTATTAGTACGAGTTAAGACCCACCACACAACCCCATCCCCCCCCTTGTCATAATTAACTTAAATGGGCAAATTATGACCTAATAGCTATAAAAAGTAACACCAAATATTTTCTAGTGAATATTTATATATTTCTATGAAATACTAAGGTGTAGATTTATTGTTTCAAAGTAATGAAAGAAGGCGGATAACCGTGATGAATATTCATTAAAAATAACAATGATTGGACAGAATTGCAATTATTACCTCTCAGCCATGTTGAATTTGCGACTTGACGAATTGACCCCTTATCTTGCTCAAAACATTGCTTGTTGCTGAAACTTCTATCAATCAGAACATCGGATCTAACATCGGATTCAGGAACTCTTATGGAATTTCCGCAGAAAGTGATCAGGATTGCCCCAAAATGGCTTTGAAACTGAAAATCAGGCAAATGACACGCACACCAATAACAATACTGAGGACGGGCGGGGAACAAATCGCAGTCACAAGATGTCGGGAGCGGGATGGTGGTACCACCACTGCCCAAGTTTCGTAAGTGGTGCCAGTGTCGGTGATGAAAAAAACCTTAGAAGGAAGCGCAACTGTCAGAACTTATTCATCCGGGGAAATAAAATAAACCACCTCTGAGAATATTGAGACTTACGAAGGCTTTCAAAGAATACATTGAAACATTTCTTATCGAAGTCTTACCGATGCCAAACTTTCGCAAATTCACAGCGCTGTGCAAATCCAGAAGCCAACCACTATCACATTGGTTCATCACATTCTGGCGAAGGGCCACCGCCGACCATACAGTTCAGAAAGTCGTCAAAGGATGCCATATACCCACACCGAATTCACTAGGTATTATTTACCTTTCACAAAAACAAAGTCACGTGGCTCCAAAATTTTGCCTGCAGCAAGTGGCCATCTCCACGTACACAACTCAGGAAGAACTAGATCGGCATTTCACAAAAGACACATCAACGAAGCAGGAAGTACCTGTGTGGAGATCTTTGGTGAAGCTCTGGCACACGTGCTAGTGCAGACATCACGTGTTCTCGAAACACCCGATGACACTTCATGTGCAAGTGTGAACACGGTGATACATACCAGGTTCGAAGACCCGAATAAAAATCCATTCAAATTAAGGCCCAAAAAAAAACATAATTCAGGAATGCTTTTGTGAACTCGCACATAATGCGAGCGTGGCATGGGAACTGCAGAATACTTCGTTCCCCAATGCACAAAAATGCAATGAATCCTATCATTTGTGAACACTGCGGCTAAGCACCAAAAACGAGACAAGTTCCTTTGCCACATGCAAAACCACCGGAGAAAAACCATACAGATGTACTCAGTGTGCTATGCAAGTGCTGATGGAAGCACACTCAAGTATGCTAAAAAGTTTCCAAGGCCATGACCTCTTTTTAAATGAACATTCAGAGATACCCGTGTTATTGTAATCTTTTATTTTGCCCTATTTTTAGACCTCAGAAAAGGGGGGACCACAAAATAATCGTCTATTAGGGTGCCAGTTATTCCTGTGCAATCTTCTTTGGGGTATGCAGGTTGTTCTGTGTTGAAATCTTCTGTTGGGTGCCACGGTAATTATTCGGTCAATCTTCTATTGGTGGGCAGGTTATTCTGTTACAACTTCTCTTGGGTGTGCAGGTATTCGTTAATCTTCTATTTGTGCACAGCTTATTCTTTTCATTCTTCACTGGTGCGCGGTTATTCTGTTAATCTTGTACTGGGTGCATGGTGTTAAACTGTTAATCTTCTATTGGGTTGCAGCTTATTCGTTCAATCTCTATTGGGTGCACATATTGATCTTACCTTCTACTGGGTGTTTGTGTTATTCTGTACA
The DNA here is from genome assembly GCA_023653785.1 of Ophioderma brevispina. Classification (NCBI taxonomy): domain Eukaryota; kingdom Metazoa; phylum Echinodermata; class Ophiuroidea; order Amphilepidida; family Ophiodermatidae; genus Ophioderma; species Ophioderma brevispina. The sequence continues at coordinate 48,321 of JAMKCH010009162.1, forward strand.
ACTTGTAGTTGGGTTGGGACGTGTGCAGCTTAGTCTGTTCCTCTTCTATTGGGTGCACAGGGTTCTTCTTGAACTCTTCTAGTGGGTGCGCAGATTATTCTGTTAAGTCTTCTATTTGGTGGCGGCTGTTAAATCTTTGACTGGGTCTCAGTGGTATATTTGTTAAATTTCTATTGTGTGTGCAGGTTATCTGTTACAGCTTCTATTGGGTGTGTCAGGTTATCTGTTACACTGCTATTAGGTGCGCAGGTTATCTGTTTTACAGCTTCTATTGGGTGCGCAGGTTATTCGTTTTAATTCTTTTATGGTGCAGGGGTTATTCTGTTACAACTTCTCTTATGTGGTGTGCAGGTTCTGTGATTGGGTGCGCATGTTATTCTGTTAAATCTTCTATTGGGTGTGCAGATTATTCTGTTCAATGTTCTAATCTCCGGTGCGAAGGTTTAGTGTGTTAAATCTTTTATTGGGTGTGCAGGTTATCTGTTACAGCTTCATTGGTGCACAGGTTATTCTGTTAAATTTTTATGGGTCAGGCGTTATTCTGTTACAACTTCTCTTGGGTGCGGCAGGTTATTCTGTTACAACTTCATTGGGTGCACAGGTTGTTAAGTCTTCTATTTGGTGTACAGTTGTTTCTGTGACATCTTCTATTGGTCGCATGTTTCTGTTAAATCTTCTATTGGGTGTGCAGATTAATATAATCTGTTTCAATGTACACTCGACTGGGTGCGAAGGTTTATACAGTGTTATCTTCTATTGGGTGCACATGTTATTGTGTTTAATCTTCTATTGGTGCGCGCAGGTATTTCTGTTTACAGCTTCTATTGGTGCGCAGTTATTCTGTTAACTCTTTATGGGTGCAGGGTTTATTCCTTTTACACTTCTATTGGTGTGCAGTTCTGTCTGTTAACAACTTCTATTGGGTGCATACAGGTTCTTCTGTTTAAGTCTTCTATTGGGTGTGGCAGGTTGTTTCTGTGAAATCTTCTATCGGGTGTGCATGTTATTCTGTTAAATCTTCTATTGGGTGTGCAGATTATTCTGTTCAATGTTCTAATCTACTGGGTGCGAGGCATGTGTTAAATCTTTTATTGGGTGTGCAGGTTATTGTGTTAATCTCTACTGGCATGCGGTTTTTTATTCTGACATAAATCTTTGATTGGTGCTCGGGTATTCTGTTAAATTTTTTCTATTGGGTGTGCAGGTTATTGTGTTAAACTTCTATTGGGTGCAGGGTCGATTAGGAAAAAAATTCACATGCACCATTTTGGATTTTTCCTTGTAAGTTGCTGAAAAACCCAAAATTTTTGCATGCACCGGCAAAATTTGACATGCATTGGGGGGAGCCAATTTTACATGCATTTGTGCACGTAAAACCCCTCTAAATCGAGCCCTGATTGGGTGCACAATTAATTCTGTTTAATCGTTCTACTGGGTGCACGATGTTATTCTGTTAAATCTTTTGGGTGCAAACAATTTATTCTGTTGAAGGGACATAATGGCATGAAAAAAAATTACCATCAGAAATGACGCCTTACTGAAATCACTTCACACGATTTGAAAACAATGGATGTTTACATTCTGTAAAAACAGGAAGAATTTCGGGGGGGGGGGGCGTTTGTGGCATTTGGACAAGGAAGGCTGACATTACTGCCAGCATTTACCAACTTAAAAGCATGTTGTCATCAGCTCACATACCATTGATATTTTATGTGCTAATCCTGGGTAATCCATCTTTCACTTGCCATATCAATATCATTTACTACAAGCCTAAAGTACAATGCCTGATGACTCCCGGTCTGAATGCTTTTGCATTGTGTCGCAAAACATGCTATATACACTGTAAATTCTTGTTAGGGATGTGAACACCTTGCTTTCTGTTCCAGAAATGCCACAAACTGCCACCATCCACCCTGGCACTCTTCCTGTTTTTAACGTTTTTAACAGATGTAAATATCCAAATTGTTTTCAAACTCGTGAAGTGATTTCAGTGAGGTCCTTTTCATTAGTCAATTTTTGTTAGCTCACAGCATACTTAGTATGCGAGCTATTGTTTTTGGCAATGTGTTGACTCTCTCTATCACTCTATCTGTCTGTTCACACTTGCTATAGCGTCGTGTTGCCAAACGCTTGGGCCGATAGCAGTGAAAATCGGTCAAATAATCATTGACCCAAGGCCATGTGGTGTTCACAGATTTGGGTCCAAAGGGCACTGTGGCCGATTAAAGGGGCCTTCTTTGAAAATCTTTAAGTCCTGCTTGTGCCACAAATCAATTGTTATATCACTAGACTAGTGGTTAGGACAACCTGCTGACCCAATTTCCATATGGGGTGTTCACAGATTTGGGTCAAAGGTCACATGAGCCAATAAAGGGGCATATCTTTGAAAATATATAAAATTCTTCTTGTGCCACAAATTCAATTGCCCCCTATAATCACTAGACCTTGTCCCGAAAACTGCTGAACCAAGGTCCATGTGGGGTGTTCAGATTTGGGTCAAGAGTCCACGTCCACGGGCCGATAAAGGGGTCATTCTTTGAAAAGCTACTAAATTCCTTCTTGTGCCCAAATCAATTGTTTAATAATCCACTAGACTTGGTTAGAAGAACTTCTGACCCAAGGTCCATATGGGGTGGTTCACAGATTTGGGTTCAAAGGTCATGTGGGCCAATTAAAGGGTCATTAATTTGGAAAATCTATAAATTTCTTCTTGTGCCACAAATCAATTTTTTAATCACTAGACTCTTTTTGGGGGGGGTTATAAGAACCGGCTGACCCAAGATCCACGGGGTTGTTCACAGATTTGGGTCAAAGGTCACATGAGCCCGATTAACGGGGCATTCTTTGAAAATCTTATAAACTCCTTCTTGTGCCCACAATCAATTTTTTTATAATCACTAGACTTGTTATAAGAACCGTGACCCAAGAATCCATATGGGGTGTTTTCACATATTTGGGTTCAAAGTCATGGTGCCAATTAACGGGGCATTCCTTTGAAAATCCTATAAATTCCTTCTTGTGCCACAAATCAATTGCTTAAATCACTAGCCTTGGTCAGAAGAACTTTTGACCCAAGGTCCATGGTGGGTGTTCACAGATTGGGTCAAAGGTCACATAGCCGATTAAAGGGGCATTCTTTAAATCTATAAATTCCTTCTTGTGCCACAAATCAATTGGCTAAATCACCAAATGTGCCTCAAAAGACCACGACCAAGGCCCATATAGGGGTTCACAGATTTGGGGTGAAAGGTCATGTGGGGCCCATTAAAGGGGCATTCCTTGATGATCTTGGGACTGCGGGCCTACTGACTAAATCGTAGGCCCTTTGTGTCTCAAGAATCTCTCCGGGGGGGGGGGGGGATATTTTCTTCACCATCTCCTCATGAGCATTCTATTTTTGTCTACTATAAATGCCAACCAGGGGTGCTACTCCTAAACGTCTCCTTACTTATCTCATGTGTGGACTTTCACGATTAATCTCGCCACAATGGAAAATTTTGTACCCCCGGGGTGGTGTCAAATAAAAGAGAGGAAAATAACAATCCTATACATGTAAAACCGGGTGCTACTCCAAACGCTTTTCACTCTTACGGCTCATGTGGGGGACTTTTCAAGATGAATACTCACAATGGAATCAAGAATAAAGAATACCTCTAAATGTAAAACTGGGGTGATACTCCTAAACGTCACTTACTTATGTTTCATGTGGGGGACTTTTCACGATTACTGTCCCCACAATGGAAAAGTTGTGACCCTGGGATGTTGTCCAAATTAAGAGAGGGAATAAAGAATATAATGTAAACTGGGGTGCTACTCCTAATGTCTCTTACTTCTGCTCATGTGGGGACTTTTCATTATGTCAATTTTTTTTTAGCTCACAGCTACGTTATGCAGAGCTCTTGTTATGGCAATGTGCTGACTCTCTATGATCACTCTACTGTCTGTTCACACTTGCTATATAATGCGTCTTGTTTTGCCAACGCTTGGGCCGATAGCGTGAAAATCGGTCAAAATACATTGACCCAAGGCCCATGTGTTGTGTTCACAGAATTGGGTCAAAGGTCACCATGGGCCGATTACGGGGCATTCTTTGAAATTCTATAAATTCCTTCTTGTGCCACAACTCAATTGTTATAATCACTGACTTGGTTAGAAGAACTTCTGACCCAAGGTCCATATGGGGAGTTCACATATTTGGGTCAAACGTCACATGAGCCAATTAAAGGGGCATTCTTTGAAGAATATATAATTCCTTCTTGTTCCAAAATCAATTGCTATAATCACTAGACTTGGTCAGAAGAACTGCTGAACCAAGCCATGTGGGGGTGTTCACAGATTTGGGTCAAAGGTCACGTCCACGGGCGATTAAAGGGGCATTCTTTGAAATCACATGCCTTCTTGTCCCACAAATCAATGTTATAATCACTAGACTTGGTTCGAAGAAACTGCTGAACCAAGGTCCATATTGGGTGTTTCCACAGATTTGTGCTCAAAGGTCATGTGGGCCATTAAAGGGGCATTCTTTGAAATCATAAATTTCTTCTTGTGGCCACAATCAATTTTTATAATCACTAACCTTGGTTAGAAGAACCGCTGACACCAAGATCCAATGGGTTTCCAGATTTGGGTCAAAGGTCACATGAGCCCGAGTAAAGGGCATTCTTTGAAAACTATAAATTCCTTGCTTGTGCCACAAATCAATTGGCTATAATCACCAAATGTGCCAAAAGACCACTGACCCAAGGCCATATAGGGTGTTTCACAGATTTGGGTGAAAGGTGCATGTGGGTGGCCGATTTAAGGGTATTCCCTTGATGATCTTGGTACTGCGGGCCCTACTACTAAATAGTAGTCCCTTGTCTCAAGATCATCTTGGGACTATTTCTCACCATCTCCCACATGAGCAGTCTATATTTGTCTACTCAAATGCCAAACAGGGGTGCTACTCCTAAACTCTCTTCCTATTGGCTCTGTGTGGGACTTTTCACGATTAATTTCGCCACAATGGAAAATGTTGTGACTCCCCGGGTGGTGTCACTAAAAAGAGGAATAAAAAATACTATAAAATGTAAACCGGGGTGCTACTCCTAAACGTCTTTTCTTATGCTCATTTGGGGGACTTTTCAAGATTAATATCTCCACAATGGAAAATCAGAAATAAAGAATACTCCTAAATGTAAACCGGGGGTGCTACCCTAAACTTCACTACTTATGGTTCATGTGGGTGACTTTTCACGATTAATGTCCCACAATGGAAAATGTTGGACCCTGGGATGTTGTAAATTAAAGAGAGGGAAATAAAGAATATAAATTTAAAACTGGGGTGCTACTCCTAATGCTCTACTTATGCTCCACTTGCTGGACTTATTCAAGGTACTATCTACACATAGAAAATGTTGTGCCCACAGGGAGGTGTGCCCATATTACCTGCTGAGGCACAAGCAACATTGGTGGCTCTTGTTTACCTCCATTTGTCCCTTATACTTCTTACTTGCAAAGTGAACCAGACATTGACAAGTGTGTTTCTATAAGCATAGCATACATGGACTTAGATGTGGTATCTTTGCTATTTCAATCTGTACATATGGTCCCGGGGGGGGGGGGTACTCGACCCAACATTGGGTACGTGTGTGCGTCCACCGGGTAAGAAAATCGACCCATGTTTATAGTGACCAAATTGTACAAAAATATGACCCATTTATATCTATTGGTTCCGAAATTTCGACCCATTAATATAGTTGGCTTTGAAATTTCGCACCATTTTCATGGTAATCTTAGTAAAATCGGCCCATTTTCATAGTAACTTTTTCCAAAAATCAGAAAATCAACCATTTTCATTGTGATTTTAGCGAAAATAGAAAAAATCGACCCATTTTCATAGTAAAATGCGACCAAAAATTGAAAAATGGACCCATTTATGTAGTGGTAATGACCTCAAAAAGTGACCCATCTTTATAGTAGCATGGTGGGAAAAATGACCCATTGTTAAAGTAAGGCGTGAAAATGTGACCCATATCGGCGGCACATGTACCTACCCTTTTCCACTGAGTACCCCCTCCCGGGATATGGGTACTCCAGTTGAAAATCGTGTTTGTGTTCTTTGCCATCTAAATGCTGAAGATAGAAAAGTTTCGAATACCATTTGCTTCTGGTGTGCCCATATTATCATTGTCTTGGAGTTAAGTTGCTAACTTGCTACCTGTTTTACCATTTACCAGAGATACCCTTTTTATGTTACTTTCAAACAATATACCGTACTACGGTATTGACAAAAGTGACAAGTGAGAAAAAGGGAATCCAACAAAGAGTTGGTCAATTTATCTATTTAGCTCTTAAAATCAGAAATGAATATTGATTATTGTTCACCACCCTCAATAAACTTTGAAATTGAATATTGGGTGCGCACTCAGCACTTGCTCTTTTGGGTGCGCAGGGTATTCTTTTTAGAGCTTTTATTGGGTGCACACGGTATTTTTCAAATTTAGCTTTTATTTGGTGGCCAATGCGAAGGGTGTTTTTTATTTTAGAGGTTGTTATTAACTTGAACATGGTCTAATTTTTTTGTTTGTTTTCTCCCTCATGTGAAGGCATTTTTATCAAATCCGATTACAAATATTTAGGTACGGTACAATTATCTGATACAATAGGAAAGACCTTACATGTATGTTGGCACAATTTGTGTGTCTGTCTGTCTGGTGTCCGTCTGTGTGTGTGTTTGTGTCAAACATGACACCTTTTGGGTAGCCTTGTTCAAGGCGCTCTACCAACTTCGTCCACTGGTTCACACGTCTGATACAAATAATGTCACAGATCATATTAGGCAGAACTCATGCAAGGTGTATAGCATATTCCCCATAAAACTAGAAAAATAGCAATAGCATGGCAAAAATTCATTTTATCAAGCACCTAATTTGATGGCTCCTATCCCACCTGGCCTGTGTTCCATGCTTGAAGCCTTCCACTAGCAAGTTCAATAATTCCACTCAGGCAGAGTAGCATCTAGCCATTGCACATGACCACAATACTGTATTGTTCCTAATAAACGCCCCGGGGCGGTACATTTTTCAAAAGGGGGGCGTTTATTACAGTCAAAATGGAAAGTAAACAATCCCCACAAAAATCACCTTACCCAGGTTATAAACAGGTGTTCAGTGCGCGCACCTGAGGATTTCAACCCAGGGCTATTATAATCAACATGGGGGTCCAAGTTTTGATGTGCCGTGAAGCAGAAAGCATTGATGACAACAGCAATTATGATATGGATTACGACAGTCCCGGCATTTAAATCATGTGATTTGGGTAAGCTTAACTCATTTTCTTGAATTGTTTTATCCAAAAATCGTAGGGGGCGTTTAATAGAGCAGGGGCGTTTATTAGGAACAACACGGTAAGTATTTGTGGTTTTATACCTAGACTAGTAGGCTCCCAGATCCAGTGTGCACAACAGACCACCAAGGAGTGTACCAATTTATTTTTTATTGAATTTTTCTCGTACAGGGTATCCCCTTCAATGCTAAGCACTTATTTCAAAACTGGCAAACACAAATGTTCACATCATGAGATAAATGTCAATAATACATACAGTGGAAAAATTTAGCAAGTTTGTTGGTTCTTCAGCAGCCAGATGACATCCTTGAACAGGCCTACCTTTTGGGTGGCACTTTTTTGGGGGCGAGGGTAGCCTACGGGCTACCCGCTCTATTCGCTGGTGGGTTTTTGACCTACTTTTCAATAGCAGTGTTGCAGAAAAGATTCGTGCCATTTTATATCCTCTAAAATCGACATGTATAATAGTTTATGAATTGTGTGCAATTTTACGTCACTGGATATGTGGCTCCATAAGATAGGCCCAGCGACAACATGAACGTACATATATCAAAAGATAATTATGTTCAAAAGAGTAGAAATATTCAAAGCGAATCGCACTTCCACACCTGCTTACCGTCTTGATCGGTGTGGGATAAAAACACGACGGGGTAACACTAAATAAAAACAATGAAATATAAGGCGTACATTCAACGGGAGTGCGGCCAAGAAATCCCTATTTTAGACATCGCCATTGGGTTAACACTTAAACGAATATTGACGAAAAACTATGAAATTAATAATGTTGTCAAGAATAATTTTTATTTGGTAAATTTTTACAGTGAGTTGCTGGTTAACAGCGTCTTTAAAGGCGCTATAGTGCATTAAACACGATTCTTAAAGGGGATGGCCCGCTATAAGATTAAGTTTTTCATCTGATAGAATCGTCCTTCATCCCAAACCCATCTGTAAGTTTGCAGCCAATAATTTTCAAATCCATTTTGGCTGTGAGAAGCTACAACTTGATTTTGTAAGTGCCCTTTACCTAGTGCGTTTGCCTTTGATCTCATTTTTTTAGTAGTAGAGATAGATGGCAATTGCACACGTTTATCAAATGTGATATTTACGATTCTATACGGTGGAATGACCAGGTAAGATGTCATAAGTAACGAATGTATCTAAGTTGTAACTATGAATTAAATAGTGCAAGGCGTGGATGAAACATTTTTGCAACATTTTGAAACATTTAAGTCTTTGGGTGACAGAAGTAAAATTTAAGAAATAAATGAAGTCTTGGGTGACAATGTTGCTAAACGCGGGAGCTTTACATTTTGGTAAGGTCAATTTATAATAGTGAAAACAAAAGTTATTGATCACTTTGGTATGGTTTGCCAATCCTGTTAAGATATTTTCGTCCGTCGGCATGGCAAAATATGCTGGAATTGCTTCTGCCATTCGGTGGTGAGTCTGCAGTGGTCAAATCTTGTGGAGGGTAAGTTAAGGCGTTGATATGTTTTTCTCCCCGAATGGTCTATGTATTTTGATTGGTCACATTTTTTTACCTTTAAAAAAAATCGTTAAGTAAGATGGATGAATGAAACTACTATTCACTTTCTGTGTTAAATATTTATCTTCATTGGTATGCCTCGGCTTAAGGTTGTGCAAAAAAAGTCAGCATAAGTCACTTGGCAAAAACATCCCTTCCCATGTACCTTTTACATGGATATTTTCCCTTGTACCTCGCCCCGTTCTTTCCTTTTTAAAGGATTTATTTTGAATTCAACTTACTGTCACCTTTTAGTGCAGTGATGATCACGTTCATACTTGGTATGTTAAATACATTGAGACAAGAGGTCTTATGTGGGTTAACACATGAGGAATGAGGAGTTCAAAGTTCATTCAGGGAGTCACTTGGTGCATATTGTGTGTGTGTGTTCGCATTTTGGGTAGGTTGACTGTTTTTATATCTCCTGCCCACATACGCTTGGGCAATTGTGAGTCCAAACTTATATACTCTGTCCAGCTCAGAGTAGCGACGCGGGCGTATACATTGTCCCGACTTTCAGCGCGCGCGGAAGAACAGGCAGACAAGACGCAACTGCAGAACTGGAAAGGCAGGGCACTGCCCAGGTCAGAATTTCCAGTTGACTCCGCATTTAAAAGTTGTTCCATTTTCATTGACGGAACTAACTGGATTCAACTGTTTTTAACTGGTCTTACTGAGTTTAATCTGTCAGTAAAAAAGTCACTAGTTGGAAATTGTCCACTTTCCATCATCACGGAATAACTGATTCATTACTGGATAATTTCAAAAACTAGGATGCAACTCTGGATTTCAGGTTCCAGTTCGAAACGCGATTCAACTACTGGGTATCACTGGAATTTTGACGTGGGGGAGTATCACGGCGCGCGTTGTCACTTCATACTTCAGACAGACAAGTATATTGGTGGGTCAAGTCCGATTGTGGGGGGGGGGGTTACAGTTCATGTGGAACGGCAGCTTAAATCGACATTCTTTTGAAATCTTTCCAGGTTTTGGGGGTTACTCTCCATCTTGGAAGCTCATGCATATATGTACGGCCTTTTTTCAGCATCGATTGTCACCCTAAGACGCAAACAAAATTTAATTTCACCTCAAGAGCCCCATATTTTTGTGAAAATTTTACCATCTGGTCAACCCAAAGACCCTTGGGAGACATTTTTTTCATCACACCAAACTCATAATTTGGGGTTTTTTTTTTTTATAAAATTTCACAAAAGAGCTCATCCCAAAAGACCCCATTTTTTTCGAAAATTTGTTCGCCTAATTTGGTCACTCTGAAAGCCGCCTATTTTGGGGCAATGTGGATGTCTCTCATGGCAAAAAGACTCCCTTATTTTTTCATCCTCTGTAAACCTAATGCCCGCAAGGTTTGGAAGTCGCATGCCTTACTACCCATACCTGCATTTCATAGTGAGTGCGCCCCCATTTTCCCACATCACATGAAATTCAAATGCTATGATTCACCAAATTTGTTAAAAAGGGGCTTTCGTGATCCACACACAAAAAGCGCGTCCCTCCCGACTTGCCTAAAAAAGTTGAGATTTTTATATCATCTGAACCATTAACATTAGTAATCCATGTGTACCTAATCTTACGTGGAAATTCCGTCGCATCTGTAAGAAATTCGCAATTTTGTATTTTCTGTCCATAAACGGACAGAAATTATTGCACAGTGGCTTATGGGACCGTGGGAAATACACATTTTCTCATAACGCAAAATCGCAAGGTCGGGATCAACTAAAAAGTTGTGAATACGCTTTTTACAGGGATATATGTAGTAAACAATGAAGAAACAGAAGGTGTTGGAATCACGAAATGCGCCTTTAAGTTTTAGCACTGAGCTAGGCCCATATGAGTTGTATGTATAGATTGGGGTCAAAGCTTATGTGCGAATAATTGGTCATTCTGTCATTTTGGTCAGGTTAACTAGTTTCTGTATCATGCCTAAATGCTTACGACTTTCATAATCAGACGTTTTGGGGACTGCTGTTCCTGTAGTGTGGTCGACCACTATTGGGGACATTTTTGTTCATAATCATCAAAAGGAAACATTTCCTGGGCCTTAAATTTCACTGGGATTTATGAAAAAAATGTTAACTTTAATTTCTTCTGGTATAAAAATCTGTTTTTAGAGGATGATAAATCATGGCAATTTTAGAGGATAATAATTCAACTTTGCCAATTAATTTAATTTTTCTCTTACCACTAACAGAAACATGTAATGGCAAAGCACTCCAACATCCGACCATTCAAATGTGAAGCTCCCCAATGCAACTTTTCATGCGTGGACAAGAAAGGCCTCACCATCCACATGCGGAAACACACCGGAGAACGGCCGTTTAAATGTCACCTGTGTAATTACGCAGCCAAGAGGAGAAGCGCCCTCAATGTTCACATGCAGACGCACAGTAAGCTGATTGATTCGGTGGCCAAGAGTGAGTCGCAAGCATCAGGACGGCAGCAAACTGGGGGAAAGGTGAAAGCGCAGCAACGTCCTCCAACAGAGGTATGCTTGTCATGACAAAGGGTGTACATACATGTACAAAAAGAACATGCCAAAGAGTAATCTAGAAGCGTAATATTGAGACTTGTGATATTATCTGTAATAAACATTCCGGACATGTAATTTGTTAAAATGGGGTGTTTATTAGAGATCAATTTGAGGTACTAACTAAAAAAAACTAAGAGATGCACTAATTTTTCCAATAAATGTGGATGAGTGTCCTTTAAACCCATGTACATTTGTATTAGGTGGAATCTGTCACAAGAGAATTGGAAAGGAGGGTTTTTGCCCCCACCCCACCCTCATATGATTTATTCAGAAATGGCACTAGACTATAGTCCATTTCTCTACCTGCATGCAGTGATGTCATAACCTTGATGCAGCTTTTACGCACACATCAAGATATGCCGTCTTTGTGCGCGCAAAAACGCCGTCGCTTTAAGCCAGCACACGTGGTTTACTGGTGCAACCATCAAATCTCGCGTTGACGTTACTGCACGGAGGTAGGGAATGGAGTATAACTCACCATGATTAGAATTTTAGCAAGAACCTTTATCCACAAAAATTCACAAATCTGCAGGAATCTAATTAGATTCTCATAAACTTCTTAACGTTTAGATCACACACTTCACTCAACAATGACAATGAATACAAAAATCTATAGAATCCAGAGTGGAAACTTGCAAAGTGTAGTAAAGTTAAGCATTTAGGACATTTTTGAAGAGTGTCCCCAATTTGCAAATTTGTGAGATTTATGCACAGTTGTATTGGTAATTCATAGTAAACTATACCTGTGAATAGTAATGCTCAAAAGGTTGCATGCATCATAAAAAAGGGATTTGGGAATTAGATTTGGAGATCCCCGATCCTAATTCAGAGGCAGCGCTGGAAACACGAAATTTCTGTCTGTCCATTATGAAATAGCACAATCTCATGAAAATGATCCCAATTTTACTTGTGTGAACCAACAAAACAGCTAATGGATAAGTGTAGACATGCACATAGCACTAATTCCCAGCTATTTCATATTGGAAATTATGGAATGACAACGTTTTCAGTGAATTATTATCAGGATTCAATTTTTTTGGATATGTTAATAACAATCTCAATTGTTACACGTAGGTTGCCAGTTACGAAACAGTGGCCATCACCGAAGTCGGCTCCCTTGCACCAGAAACTCAACAGCTTAGCCAGGCTGAAATTGCAGCACAGCAACAGTTCACTACTATGACAAACTACCAACCACAACTGGTACAGCTAGGCCCTGGCCAAGAGGCAGGGGTGGTCAATACCGATGCCACACAAGCACAGAGCCAACAGGTTGTGGCTGCCAGTAGTGGCACTACACAGTCCTATGAAGTACAGGTAGGTACATACAGGGGCTATGAAAAGGAAATATGAATTCCAAAATTTAATTTGAATCCGACATACCATAATAATGTGAGCAGTAATTGTATGTATTACAATAGCCCATAGACTACTGTTCGAATTGTCTGGTTGCCGTAAACAAACCATTATTTTAATATGTCGCTTCATAATGGGAAAGAAAGAAGTCAGTAAAAATATTTTGCAGTTGATATGAGGAAAAATTCAAGCTTTCTAATGTTACCAAAATCTCAGGGTTTTTTCAAAGGTGGGGTCGAAGCCGAGGATCGGGTAGTGCCTCCTTAAACTATTGTGTGGTTTTATGGCCCCGCCGACGAGTCGAGAACCGGGACTTAAAAATGAGCGAAGCACGGTTCCGTCCGTTAGATCGTCCGTTCGTCGTCCGTTCGTCCGTGTGAATAAAAATGTGCAACCCATTGGCGTTCCATAAGGGCTACAATGATGTAACTGGTGGAAAGAAGCGGGTTGATGAGTTCTGGACCGGATTAGATTTTGGGCGTAAAATATGCTAATTAAGTATCTCATTTGCATAATTTATGAAAATTTCCTGCAAGGCCTGTGTAAAAGTTTTCAGGAGTTCCGTAAGGCGTATAATGATGTACCTTGGTGGAACGAAGTGGGCTGAAGAGTTCTCGACCCGATTCGATTTCGGGCGTATTTTGGGCAAATTGAGTATGCAAATGAGCTAATTAATTTGCAAAAATCAGGGTAATTGCTATATTTTTGACACTGTACATTGGATACTCAAAATTCCTGCGCTGCATGAAGCCTTTTCTGGGGCCCATCTTTTTTTTTCAATTTGAAAGCATGTGATAATATGCATTTTGGTATTCAATGAGCTAATTACATGCTGTAATTGCTGTATCCTCTGAAAACCGTACGTTGGAATAGTCAAAATTCCTTCACTACATGAGCTACTATGCCATAGGGAGGGGATGGGGTGTTGTGGAGGGGTTAGGTATTAGTGGGTGTTGGGGAGGGTTGTGGGGTGGGCACGGTTTGGCGAGGGGTGTTTGTGTGTGCAGCGTGTTGAGGAGGGGTGGGGTGTTAGCAGGGTGTTGGGGAGGTGTCATTGCAGGTGTGGGGAGGGGGTGGTGTTGCGGGTGTTATGGAGGTGAGTGGCGTGTTGCAGGTGTTGGGGAAGTGGAGGCGTGTTACAGGTTTTGGGGTGGGGGTAGGGTGTTGGGTGTTTGGAGGGGTGTTAAGGAGGGTTAGGGTGGTGTTGCAGATTGGTTGGGGAGGGGTGGGGTGGTTGGGGCGTTGTGGGTTGTTTGGGGAGGGGGTGGCGTTGCGGGTGTTGGGGGTGAGTGTTGCGGGTGTGTGAGGGGTGGGGTTTTTGCCGGTGTTGGGGAGGGGTGGGGTGTTGGCAGGGTGTGGGGTAGATAAGGTGGGGTGTTTGCAGGTGTGTTGGGAGGGGAGGGTGTTGTATGTGCATTTATTGCATGTTTGTGATCGCGACATTCTGCGGTACACGCTAAATACGATTGACCTTGTTTTTTATTAATCCGTGGCTGAGCAAATGTTCAGTACCCTGAAAGTGACAAACACCCTTATTACGCAGCCTTTTTGGTATCTATAGCCAGGTAGGGCAACCAGTATGCACACGGTAGTCTAGTAAAACCAAGGTATTAAATCTGTTTGTCCCCGCTAAAGGGTGGCTGGATTCACCTCCATTCGCAGCATGCTGCTGTGTGAGATTTCTGGAGCAAAAAAAAAAAAAAAATGGCAGATGCACTTCTATGGGTTTCATAGTCTATCAGATTACTGGGTTCCCATGCACCATTGACCATTTTTTTAAAACAATTCTTTTCTAAAATGATTTAGCAGTCTCTACGGCAATGTACTTCACATGTAAAGAATTTTTATGTTACCAAAATCATTTGTCCTAATTAAGGGGTCCGTTGGCGGCCATCTTGGATCGAATGGTTTGATTGCAGTTAAAAAAGTATCTTCAATGATTGGTATCATTATAAGGAATCAGAAAATATTTTTGGCATATTTATGATATTCGGTTGGCAGAGGGTGAACATTGATAAAGGTATTGCACTTTTGATTCATCGTCTAACTTTTAAAATGCACGGATCTTGACAAATTTGGTATCAAATTGTAGGTATGAGCACGAGCAAAGTATAGTTTGCAGTCTCTAGGATGTTTAGTTAGGTTAAGTTACCCCTATTCAAATTTGCATTATTTTGTATGGGAATTAGGGACTACTCATCTCTTTCCAAACTGATAAACCAAAATGGAAGATCCAAAATTGTGGAAACTGTACATTCCCAGATTGCTCGTGCTTATAGTATACCAATGATTTAACACCATATATTTGATTTTGGTAACATTGGAATTCTTGAAGAAGATGTTATAGTTGTTCTAAAAATCATTTTGGAATATAGTTTTAAGGGGGGTGCATGTTTACCCATATAATCTCCTAGACTATTCCTGACGTCAATGTGCTGGATTAGCTCTCCAGAGCCGGCGCTCTTCTTTTTAGTTCTACCAGGGTAACCAGCTACCCTCCTCATCAGATTTCATTAGAAACCTGATGGGGTGACGGTTTGCTTCTGTTGCAATATGAGATTTCAGAATGCATGGTTAGGGATTTATTGGTCAACCAGGCAAAACAATATTAGGATGGCAACACTGTTGCTGCCCGACTGATCAAGCATGGATGAATGCATTAAAAGTTGAAATGTAAACAAGAATAAAGACTGTCAAATTGTGAACTAATCTCATTGCCTTCCCTCGTGCATACCTAGGAGACCAGATAAAGGACTAAAACATAACATGGTGTCACTACGGACTCGCTAACTCCAATCAATCGCGTGGAATTCGTCGAACTTTTCGTTTCGCAGAAAACCAACTGTCACAGACACAGACACACAAGGAAAAACACAGGTTAAGATGCAGCGAAACGCAAACAGTGATAAACCCAACAAGAAAGACCAGCAGTGACATTGATCCCAAGTGTCAAGCCCAGACAAACACCATCTTCGCCATCTGATAGGCCACAGCCATTGAGACACAGCAATCGCGAGCGGAAAAAACCCAAGTATCTCAAAGATTATGTGCCCAAGTAAAACATAAAAGACAAAACACAGAGACTATGGACTGACACATTACAAGTTGTTGATCAGAGTTGCAACAACTGACAGTATTAACTTTATAAGTAGTTAGTCGGCAAAAGCAAGCTGGATGTTTGAAGTGTTCATTTGAGTTCATGTTGAAAAAACTAAAATTGACAGCACATTATGATTGGTATCACATAATGGTTAAAGATAATGCTCAAGGTTTAAAAGCATTCTTTCTCTAAAGAAGGAAAGATGTTGCAATATGAGATTTCAGAATGCATGGTTAGGGATTTATTGGTCAACCAGGCAAAACAATATTAGGATGGCAACACTGTTGCTGCCCGACTGATCAAGCATGGATGAATGCATAAGGTTTATCGTAGATAGAAACCGCAAAGGATCATGGGGCCGAAAAAGGGGCAACAGCACCACACACGTCGATGATCATGATTTGTTTCCGTGCACTGTCAATGAGGCCCATCACAGCAACCGAGTAGAACCAAAACTTATGAGGATTGTTTTCAATTATGTTTAGTTTAATGATGATAAATGAATACCAGGTTGTTGTCAAATGAATGATATTATAAGCTAATCTTTGTTTATGAAAGGGACGACAAATTATCCCCCTCAAAAAAATAACCAGACAAATTCCACTTTCGTCAGCAGCTATCGAAAGATGTAGCGCGTAGCGTGAGCCGCCAATGCGAGTTGACTACCTGTAACCCAAATTCTCCCAGTTTGAGGTTTACATTAAACATTACAAATTTCATTCATTACCGATATAGAAGGAGCCGAATATTAATCCCCCAGTTCCCAGTATGATTAACAATTCACAATTTGATTATGAGTTTCTATTATTTAAATATTAGTTAAGAAAAGAGACATTTAGTGGGAGAACGGACGCATCTGAGATACCGCGACACGGAGGCGAACTTGGTCATCGCTTGCCGCTTGACTCACGGACCACAATCACGCATCGCACACGGAAAAACTCTGTACTAGTTATAGACTTCTATCAACCTACCTGAAAATTTTTTCGTAACTGTAATTCCGATTCTTCAACCTATATTAATGCATTTTTTTATGTTTTTTTTGTTTAGGCCTAATCAAGTTTTTTAGACAATTCTTTAAAGTGCTCCGGTCAAGTTTCAAATAGTGTACATGACAAATGGATTTTACCATTTTACAATCAAGTGGTAGCCGACGGATTCGGCCGCCGCGAAGTGTGCACATGGAGTTATATCTATCTGCTTGGCGGTGAGCATCATATCTTAATTCTGTAAGCTTCTGTTTACACACATAGCGATCATTACAAATAAATTTTTATATAGGTAAAAATATAAACTTTCTGTTACATTTACAAAGTGGGTCATCTTGTTGAAATATTTAAATAAATGGTGATTATTATCAACGACAGGACGGACCAAGCTGCACTTCAGCATGGCCCGCAGATCGCTCTCATTCAACTCAAATACATGCCTCCCAACATCGCCATTTATTTGTATCTCTGGGGACTTTTACAGTAATGGGAATACATATAAATTCATACAGCTTTATTTCTTTTTTGCCGATTTTTTTGTTTAATACTAACTCCAAAGTTGGAATTTTTTTTGAATCCATTGCCCATAGGCAATACACGTTGTTTACAGTTACATCCGGAATCCAGTTTGTGTTTGCCCTTTTTTCGATCCCATCATGCATTGCAGCAGAGCGCCCTCTGTTGATTTTGCTATCTACGATAAACCTTATTGAAAGTTGAAATGTACACAAGAATAAAAGACTGCAATTGGTAGAACAATCTCATTGCCTTCCCTCGTGCATACCTAGGAGACCAGATAATGGCCTAAAATATAACAGCTTCTATGAGATTTTGGGCCCAAATTATGCTCCAGACCCTATGGTGCTGGAGCAGATGGACTGTAGCATAATAATCTGGAAAATATTCTAAGTCAATATGGTCTGGAGCATACATAAAAATATAGTCCGGACAGGAGCAATTTGAATATGCTGAATATGCTCCTGGAGCATATATTTGAATACACAAATGGTCCATGAGCCCGTTTCACAATTAGGCGCCACTTTTTTGTCACTTTGAGGGTTAATTTTTAAGTGAGTTTTAAAAGTTGTTACTACTCTTTTTCTTCTTGCCAGGCCTACAGGTTTTTCATAAAATAACTCTCTGGCTATCTTTATGTTCAACTCTCTCAATAAAATTCAAGTTACTTGTTTACTTTTGGGTATTTTGTGAAAAATGAATTCAAATTACAAATGAATAATGTACATTGACTTGTCCCATATAATGACAAATGGACAGGGGCTACAGAAAGTATGCCCCAGGCTTCCTCTAGGACACATTTGAATAAATTTGGTTGTTTATTTCACTATATATGGCAAATTCCAAGGTGATTTGTGCCAAAATGGGAATTGACTACTTTTTACTTCAAACTGAAAATAATCATATATTGGCTCTGATAATTCAATGTTTAAAGCTCTTGGTATAGGTAATAGAGAACAATAATGCCACTGGCCGGAAGTAAATAGTAGTTGATTCAATGTTTGTTAAAAGTTGGATGTGACATTACAATGTGAACGGGCAACTAATGATGTTGAATAAAATTGGTATTCAAACACAAGAATGGTTGAAGATTTAACATTTTATGAGTTCCTACAACATCAGTAGAATATTTTCAAAACCCTTTTATTGGAAATCAGCAGTACCGCGTGAAGTCAAAAAAAAGATACACTTCCCTTGATAAGGCTGTGAGATTCCCTGGACTAATATTTGCATGAATGGTTGTACCTTTGATTAGAGCACATCTTCATGCATCTTTTGATACCAATTTAGGGGCTAGGGGTGCATGGATGACTGCACAGGGGACAAATACCCGGGGGGTTACTGACTAGAAAGAGGTCGGTATGTGCGGCCCTTCAGCCCACCTTTCGCACCTCTCCAGCAGTTCCCAAGGGTTTCAGTTGAAGCATAATTCAGTTCTTAAGGGTCCCCTTGGGAAAATGTTGGCCTCAGAAGCTAAATTTTAGCCAAATTTCAGTTCCAAAACCTGCAAATTTCTCAAAATTTCAGTTCATAATGGCCTACTTTAGAACTTTAGTTCCCAAGCCGTTACCAAGCCCCCAAATTCGGGCCGCACATCCCTACCTGAAAACAAGTTGAGTAAGCCCCCCGGGGACAAATACTGAAACCATGTCCAATTGTGATTGCGCCAATGTACACAATGAAACCACTGGTTCGAATCATGTGATGTTTCATCTCTTATTACTACCTATGGCTTAATTGGCGCAATCACAATTGGACATGGTTTCAGTAATTGTCCCCTGTGCAGTCATCCATGCACCATAACCCCATAAATTTGGTATCAAAAGAAGCAGGAGGATGTATTCTATTCATAAGTTACAACCATTCATGAAAATATTAGTCACATGGAATATCACAACTTATCAAGGAAGTGTATACTTTTTTTTTGACTCACGCTGTATATTGGCTAGTTTTAGGGGTGGATGTGACATTTCTTTCTTGTGAACGGACAATTGCATTATTATGAGTAGTTGTTTAATCTGAAGAATTATGTTTTATTCAGTCCAACTGAATTTTTTGACAAGAACCTATCACATTTTTTAATTTAAAATGTTTTTCTGGCCTCTTTGCTTCAAATTATGTTTCATAAGCCCATGCATTACTGAGCAAGGCTTAAAAGACAGTGTTTATGAAAAATTTAAAAATGGAAATGGTTCTGAAATACATCAAGCAACCTTAATGACATTATAAAATATAACCCATACAATGTGAAAAAGCCAATCAAACAAGTTAGTTGATGGATGTGACAAATGGGTGTGAACGGACACATTTTTAGTGGTCTGGCATTAATTTAAAGAGCATAATAGGACACATACCTCATTGTGCTTTTTAGTGACACCAAATAGCTCTAACAAAATAACTAAAATTGGGTACACTAATGATATTTATATTTGAGCAGTGAAAGAAAGTTGTTTTGGATGTGACGGATGTGACTAATGTTACAAAAGTGAACGGACAAATGAAAATGATTGCCCAGCCCATAAAGATCGTATGATCCTAATGTGTAGGGTACCATTATAAAGCTCTTCCAATTGTATTTCAAAATTAATATTACAAGTGGAATATTTCACTCTTGTTACACCCCAAATTCTACACTTCAAAATATGGTGGATGTGACAAAATAAGTGAACGGACAATGAGGGCTCCGCATCCATGTTGCTGTAAACAAAAATTAGAGTGAGCAATAACAACAATGTTTTAGTCCAATAATCTTAATGTCAATTGACAATATTTTTTGTTAACAAGAAATAATTGATGTTTGTTTTAAGAACCACTTTAAAATGTGTGTAAAAGTGAACGGACAATGTCGCATCCACATACTGAATTTTGCATGCATATCATACTTATACAAGAAAAGCTATTTCCTTAATTTTGATCTTAATACGAAGTGGGACTTATTCTCCAACAAAAATAAAGTAGAGGAATAGGGAAAATGTGGGTGTTGAAGAATGGCAGCTTGAGAAAAAAAACCTTAATTTCCAGTTGACACCAGAAATGGTCATTTTTAGGCATGTTATGATATCACAACACCTAAACTTGTGACAGGAGCAAGTTGGTTAATCAATGGGAGGTAGAGCCCATAGGGAGGAATGGAAAAACCACAATAATGATACTCTTATCCCATAATTTTGAACATGCCAGGAAGGAAAAGACAAAATTCAAAAAGTGGCGCCTAATCATGAAATGGGCCTTATGTCAAATATGTTCCTGGAGCAGTGGAGAAATATTCTAAATCAAATACTGCTCCAGGGCCATATTTGCCATATGGTCTTGGAGCATGTGCATTAAAATTTGACTTAGAATATTTCTCCATGCCCCAGGACCATATGGTCCTGGAGCATAATTTTGGGCCAAAATCTCATAGAAGCTGATGGTTTAGCCACCGACAACCCGGCCTTGGGACAAGTAGGGACAATATGTTATTGCGTCTACCATCAAAACCGCAAGTTTGTTTCCCAAGGTACTTGATGGGGCGTATGTGCAAGTGTCAGGCTCTCATATCAAGAAGAGAACACAATAGACATAAATTGGAACAAGCACCTTTAACAAAGCAGAGGGCAAACAAGGTTAATGCCTATTGCATTTTATGACCCATGCCCTGTTTTGTCAGATATAGTGGTAACTTAGCATCACAGATTGTGCAAACTATTCCTAATTTTAATTATTTTAACCAGGCGAATGACTTACATCATTTCTTTTTAAAAAACATTCCCCTTCACTATTTTTTTGCAGTTTTTACTCGGTATCTGTGAAAAAGTAGGATGTAGATAGTACAAATTATACCTTTATGATCCAAAGAACAATATGGTGTGCTTTTCAACATGATTGATCATTTAAAATGTTTTTTTGTCACCTTGTAACCTTTTTATTTCCCCCTACCTGGTAATAGCTACCGGGTCGGACCAGACTGAGCCTCCGGTGGGCAAGACTCAGAAGTTTCCCGATTTTCAGGCCACCAATTTTTCCGGCTCGCTATGCTCCGCCAGTACATCACCCCGCCTGGGCAACCTTCACCCTTCCCTTTTCTTTTCTTCCCTCTTTCTTTTTTCCCTTCTTCCCTCTTCTTTTTCCCCCTTTCCTTTTTCTTTTCCTCTCTTTTTCTTTCGCTTTTCTCTCCTTCACCCTTTATTCCTTCCCATATTGGTGGCTGCCCTCCGATTTTTTCCCCGATTGTTTGGTGTCCGTCAGGGGCGCAGCTTGCCCCCCCGGCCCCCCCACTGGTTACGCCACTGAAATATCTACCGTATCATTCCAGAAATCCTACATCACACATTTTTGTGTCGATGATAGTGTACTGAGGGCTATATAATAAATATCGTTTTGCCACCTTTCAGGTACCAATTTGATCAAAATTCCGCATGAGGACCAAGGGACACTGTATACTATTTATCCTGAAATACAATTGAAATTTACTGGCATTGCTAAACAGGCCAAGAGTTTGTACCCAGTTTTTTTGTTTCAATTTTCAGAGAATAATTTTCCTAAATCGGTTACTTTGACTGTTTCTTTCTCTCCACAGCCACATCTCCACATCTACCACAATCCGGGCCAGGTTGCCCCACCTGCTGGGGCAGCATACTTTCACAGTACAGGTAATACACAAACTAAAATTTTCTAACACTTTTTGAAATGTTTGTGTTTAAGCATTGTCTTTAGAAACACACCATGCTGATGAGGATTATCCCACAATTTATGAAATAGGGAGAAATGATATAATGTAGTGGCGGTTTAGATTTAGCCGGACTGAATTTGGAGGAGTCGTACATGTCCATTACAATTTGGTGGCAAGGCCCGTAACCAGGCTTTTTTTGGGGGGGGGGAAATTTTTAATTTTTAAAAGGGGCTTTTCCAAAAATTTTCTCCCCCTCCCCCCCATTGAGGTGGAGCGAATTTTGCAAAATGTGTTCCGCTCGCAACTATGTATTTTTTTGGGCCTATTAGAGCTCTTTTTTTGGACTTTTAGGAATTAATTATAATAATTATCAAGTCTGCCATATAGAAACGCATACATTTCCTGATCAGATATTAACCACTCAATTTTAAGTCTGACCTCGAGATTTCAAAATATTATTTCTTTGTGTAATAATGAAACATATCAACTTGAACTAAAGCTAGTAACCTAAATGCACAATTCCAATTTGAGATATAAGTATTTTTCGTTCTGATGCAGTAAACATTTATGTTAGTGTTACGTCCCATAGATACTGTTGTATAACAACAAGTCCGGATCCGGAAACTTTAATAACCAAAAAAAAAACAGTTTTTGTTTTTGTTTTTGTGATTTTCTATATGAAGGAATTTTGATTTACGCTTAGCAATTTCACACAGTGATTAGTATATGGAAGCATTATGTACATGCAAAAACGCGATTTTTTTTTAGAATTGGAGGGCCGCCCTCCTCAGGAATCTCTGAGGCCGGCCTTTACGATAGCATTGAATCATGTTAGAGCTAATCAATTTGGACCAAAATCATTAGAAACTCCTTTTTATGCCAAAGCTGTGGTTTGGATTACATTATTCGGAGTTTTCAAAATAATCCCCGATGAGGTCACTGGAATGCAGGGTAGGAAAAAATGCATATTTCCTAAGAAGATAGACCCATCAGCATTTCCCATAGATTTACCATCCTTCTTATGTTCTTCATCTGAAAAGCCAAAATTTCCCTCCAATGGTCAAATTTCCCAGGCAATTTAACAAAATTTTTTTTAGAAAGAACAAACATGCATTACAATAACCCAGAACAGTATTAACAAATGCTACTGGTTCGAGGGAAATTGAGAACACTATTTTTGCAAGGACTGGCTATGGGTCTATCACCCCGAACCCGAGGTGGGGGGCCTTTAGCAAGAGGCCAGTACCAAGGGGGAAATAGTGTGCCCTTTTTCCCCTATAAACATGTAGTGATTTGTTTTATTACACTTCACTGTGGCTCGGAGGACGAAGTTGTAGGGAAAATATTCCAATCTATCCATTTCTTTAGGGAAATAGCATGCGTAATAGGAATCAGGCAATGAAATAGCATTATTTTGTCATGAATATTCACAAGGTGTAATATATGTAGGTCAAACATGTCTGGGATCGGCTGTAAGTCGGGGGGGGGGGGGGGGGACCACCGAAGGAAATTTCTCTGTCCTAATTTTGTGGGGGGGGGATTTTTTTTTTTTAAAAAAAAATATGAGCTATCTTCTGAAACCTAATGGGGGGGGGGGGTTGGGGAGTGGAAGCCAAGGTATGTCAATTGGGTCCAGCACCTTAAAATGTTAAAATGGTCATGAGATGTTTATTGTTTAAAGACCGACTTTGATTTCTAGTAACTCTGTTTTATTTATAGTTTGTCATTAGATATCCTAAAGGCCCCGACTCAGAGAATGCCTGAGGAGGGCGCCTCAATTGCAAAAAAATCGTGTTTTTTGATGTACACAATGCTCTTGTCCATATACTAACACTGTGTGAGATTGCTAAGCTTGGGTCGAATCCTTCTATAGAAAATCGCAACTTTATTATAAAATTCCGAATCACGGAATTTTTGTTATACACGGTATCCTATGGACTACTGCACAGAATGTTGACTGCATCAAGCGGAAAATCCGTTCAGCTAAAATTTCGGTATTGTGCATTGTTAGGTTGCTATCTTTAGTTCTACTAGTGACAGTTTTTCATTATACACAAAAAAATGTAGTTCGAATATCTGAGTCAGGACTTTAAGAAAAGCTTTTTTTCTGAGTGGGCAGGGTGTGAGTACAGGTTCATAACCCCCAATAAGAAAAGTCCCTTAAAAGAGCGCCAACAAGAAAAAAAAGATTTTGCAGATAGGGAACCAAGTTTCAAATAGGGGTTTATGCTTTTGTTGAATATTGAAAGTAGGGTTTGTAATTGGATGATCGGTAAAAAAGTCTACTTTAGGTGCAGGGTAGTAAGGTCAAAGTGCATGTGCATAATTGGTTAATAGGTAGTCCAAATGCTCTACCTCAGAAGCACGCCACCAAAATGCCTGATTGCAAAATTCAAAGCTAAATTGTCCCGTGGTTTGAATATACCAAAATATATTTTGCCTTCTGCAATGGGAAGCCAAAAGTTATGGATGTTATTCCTTTCAAAAAAAAAATCTACTTTGCCAAGTTTGCCACCTCCTCTTCGAGCCTGGAAATAGAGTGTGGGAACCTGGTTCCCGTGAAAAATTTCCTATTTGGAGGGAAATTTTTGTCAGTAAATAAATAATAAGAAGCGAAGGGAAATTTTGCAACACTTGGAGGGAAATTTGTGGTTTCCATGGAAAATTGGGCATTTTTTTCCAGCTCTGCCTCCTCTTTTTTGGGGAAAAAGAGTAAACTTTTTTAACAAAAATCCCCCTTAAAAAATTTCTGGTTTAATATGGGCCTGGTTTAGTGATAGGAAGCTAGATTGCGAGCTTGAATCCTGCTGCTATGAAATACCAAAGAAAAAAAAACTTTCCTTCTAATATGCTTGGGCCTTATCTTAAAGGGGCACCACCCGTCCCCGGTCTCGAACCCCCTTTCACTTACAAACCTGAGATTTTGGTTTACCATTGGAAAAAGCTTTGGTATTTTCTCTATCAAATACCAACAATATTTTGACTGTCTTCTTTTCTTGTCCCAATGCTACAGTCGTAAAATATGGCTTGTTTAATGAGTAACCCGAAAAAAGTTTGTTTGTACAGTATAGGCTGGGAGTTGCCATACTGACCATATTGACACACTTCTTTGGACAAACTTAAGGAGTTTCGGAGACCCCATTGTTTGGGCCTCAAATCAGCCTATGAGCTGGCACACAACCATACCCAAAAAAGTTGCGAACCCCCCAGTCAATTTACTGTTTGCTCTCAATAAATTTCACCCAGCACTGTGAGGTGACGAGGTAAATCTGGCCACGGCCGTTAATTAGCGGGGACAAAACCGGATTTACTAAGCTTGTTTTATTTTATTGTGTTGGAATCAAATCCAAGATGGTCGCTCCGTGCCGATCGCAGGAGTATTGCACCGGGCATAGTACGCAGCAAAGGACCATTGACCTAGCTGAATTGGCCCAATCGTGCTAACGCATCTACATTACTCTAGGGTGATTTGTACTAGTAAAGTGCAGCGGCATACGGCTGTCTACGCACAGCATTTTAACTCGCATCTCAGATTGGATTCCAGCGTATTAGTTATACTGCTGGAATCAGGATGTCAACAATATCTACCAAATACAGGGGAATTGTTGTAAGAAAGGTCATCTGCATCAACGGCACTTGATTGATCATTTTGTTTTGTTCGGTGTTATGTTTACAGATCCTACAAACTCCAGTAATGAACAGGATACAACTGAGCAAGCAGCAAATACAATTATCTGGCAGTCAATGGATTGACATCTAATTGGAACGTACTTATCGAGAGTTAATTTGTGGTTGTAATGGGATGATGTATACACGGGAAAGAAGTTGTATTGTGACATTCCACCCATGATGAAGGCAAAACAGTGGTGGCAGAATACTGCTAAATGAATC